>JAANSP010002423.1:0-12843 GCA_036850745.1 Homidia socia | reverse complement strand
CAATCTTTTGAAACTGAGATAGATGACATTGGAAACATTTTCATTTTTGGGAACATTTACAATGGCACGCTGAGCAGACTCTGGGTTTACATTCCACATTGTCGAAATTCAAACGATGTTTTGGTAGCAAACCCATCGCCCCGCACTTTCATAATTGAAGTACCTCTCCAAGCGGGAACTTTTGAAGCTCGTTAAAATAATATTATTCAAAATATGGATCATGTTGAAATTAAAATTTAACGTGCTCTTATTTAAATGAATACGTTTCGCTGGCTAAATAATAATAACGTTTCACAATGCTCTCGACAAACTGAAAAAGAAAAAAATGCGTTCTTTTGTTGCGTTATCGTACTTTCAGGTATTTTCTCCATTGCCCACTCCACTGTTAAAGCATGCTTCAGTAGTCAGTAGTCTAAAAAGAAAAAAACAGCGGTCTTTTCAATTTACATTTTCTTCTTTTCTTCCTCTCCTCTCGTATCTTTGTGCATACCTCTGCCTTAATTTATAATGTACATGTAAAAAAGTCGTGCATTTTTTCATCTCCACAAACTCTTTTTGAAACAGCGAGCATGGAACCAAGAATGAAAACTGAAAAGAATGAATGGGAATGGGAATAGGAGTTTCTTTCTACGTAAAAGTTTTGTCGGTTCTCTTCCTTCTGTCGTTATTATTAACGCACCACCATTATCATATCCTAAGGCCGTTATCATCAACGTCATCAGTCAAGCAAACCAGAAGAGAGTTGGAAAAGAAAATATATAAATAGGCGCTACAACACACATACAATTATTTAATGAATGATAATTTGCTCCCAAAAAAAAGAATGACTATTGACTGTATATATGCACATTTATATTACGTGCTTCTAAATAAATAGCTCCGGTCTGCCACCGGTGTTCTGGTGATGTACTGATGAAACGTCATGGGTGGATCCCGAATGTAACCTTGCTTCTGCTGAAAAAAGAATGCATACATTTAGGCACATATACCACCTTTTGAACAGATTACTTTTTATGGATGATGATAATAGAGGTGGTTGCTTGACTGTTGTCAGCAGGAAAGAGGAGGAAACAACATGCCGTTATCATCATTCTTGAATCTGTATCGCTACATTACATTTAGGCACATATACCACCTTTTGAACAGATTACTTTTTATGGATGATGATAATAGAGGTGGTTGCTTGACTGTTGTCAGCAGGAAAGAGGAGGAAACAACTTGCCGTTATCATCATTCTTGAATCTGTATCGCTACAAATTTCAAGGTGCCATTCAAATAAATTTTCTCCTTATCCAGCTGTTACGCTCTTCTGTCATCATCACAGTCATCATTATGAGCAAGCCAAAAATACTACGTTTACGTAGAAAAAAACTCTTTCTCTCTCAACTTCATCCCACATCCGAATTCGTACTCCAGAGAGAATCAAAACGCACAAAAAATATATCAGTAATAATGACTTGTGATCAGTGTCTGTCTATTTGCTGTCTCTTTTACCCCGTTACAGCAATTCTCCTCATCTGTAATATTTTTTATATAACGTGTTACGACAGCACTCTGTGCACTGCTTTTATAAAGCATTGTACCTGTCGGCAAAGTAAAAGAAAATCATTTTTTTCCCGCTACTCCTCTGCTGCTGTTGATGATGATGTATGATGATGCCAATCCCATCATCGTAATAATAACCATACCAAAATATATCCTATTGTTCCTACCCGCTGTTAGCCTAATAAAAACAGTCCATTTCAATCAATATCAACCGTATATAGACTATTTTTGGCTGTTCAATAACCGTAATAATAGTAAAAAGTAAAACACCTACTCATCATTTTCATATGCCATTATACCTACCCATATTTTATTTATGTACAATAATATTTACTGATTGACTGTCTTAGAAAAAGGCGTAGGGTGGGGCTCCCAAAAAATAATACACTGAATGAATGAATGAAAACTATTCAGAATATTGAATGCCATTCGCAATGGCATCATCATCATTATCAAGAATGGATATTTTCAACTGTACATTGCGGTTTGGTTTGTTTACTTTTTCTTGCTTGCGATGTTACTTACTCGGGGTAGCAGGGTAAAAGGAATGCATATTATTCAGGTCAGGCAGGTAGCCTTTGAAAAAAAGAAAAAGAATGTTTTAATGGCAATAGAAAAAAAACAAAAACACATGCGAGCTGCACATGCAAACCTAGAAAAAAACTACAGCGCACTACTACTTGCATTACGTCTTTTATAATGCAAAAGTTGTTGTCGCCAGGATGGTGGATTGGATGGATGATGATGTTATTGTTTTGACTGAATTATTACGAGTGTGGTGCGCGGTGCCGATATAAACTGTCTTAAAAGTGGGTTGGTTGTTTTATTATTATTATTACATATTTATAGCGTGCACTTGTCCTATTCTACATTGTAGCGACAGGAGAAGAGAGAGAGCAGCAAATTTCGTGAAGAAAAGCAATAATATTAATCAATGCAATGATATAAATGTAAACTACTAGTATTGCTGCCACTGCTGCTGCTGCTGATGAATAAACGCAAGCGCATTAATAATCTTCTCTTTTGCTCTTCTCTTTTATTTATGATGACACTATCAGAAAAAAACAAGGGTAAATATAAATCAGTGAACCGGGTTTCTGGGACAAACCAATATTTTTTTCAATAATGCAAAAAAAGAAGCACAACACAACTTTTTTTACTGGATCGAACCGAATATCGAGTGGAAAAAAGGAGGAGGAATATAATATTTTATTAAATTTCATTGGCACGCTCTTCTTTTTTTCTTTGCATGNAACTTTTTTTACTGGATCGAACCGAATATCGAGTGGAAAAAAGGAGGAGGAATATAATATTTTATTAAATTTCATTGGCACGCTCTTCTTTTTTTCTTTGCATGTCGTGTCATGTGATCATTATCATGCATTATATAGAATGACAGTGTAGTTTGTTCTGTTGGACAGGAATAAGGAGGGAGGCATACTCAATAGAATTTTGCATCTTTCCGTTTTTCTGAAAAAAGGCGACAGGGAATAATAGAGTGACAAACCAAGGTGTAGATTTTTAGGTAGAAATGTGGGGGCCGTGAATGAATAAAAGAAATGAGTTATTGTTTTCGTCTCCCTTCCTTCAGCTTAGTTCAAGGCTGTTTTTTTCTTTTGTCGTTGAGTCGTTTTCTCTGGAAAAATTCGTAAAAATCTCATGGAGAAGCGCGGGTGGTTTTTCTTGGTATGTAATCATCATAACAAATACTGGGTTTCTTTCCATGTTCTTCACAGAATATAACCTGCCTATTTTCCCCGCATCATTGAAAGTTTGTCGTCTGATGTATGTAACCATTTGCGGTTTTGTGATTTATGTGGGTTCTAAACTGCGGCGACACAATTCTTCTTCTCCGAAGAGAAAGATTGGGAAGAGGATAAGGAGTAGAGAAAACTGTTGTAAAATGCGTAATAATATGGCAATCAATGAAAGTAGGAAAATGGAATGTTAATATGCGGTGGAATGCCTCTTTCACCGTGTTTACGGTTTGCTCTCGTTTTCCATTAGCACATAATCATGTTCTCTTAATACGAGGAAAGAGCGAGCACTTACCATTAACCAAAATGGAAATAAAGTTGGTTTCTGGGTTTTTCTTCGTGTTCTCATTTGAAAATAATTTGCTACAAAACCTTATACTACAACACAACCATACAGTATGGCACTGGTTGGGTAATTTAATTTTAATACTACACATACCACCAAAACATTTAACTGCTACTACCTTACCCGTAATAATAATAATAAAATTACCAAAATGTGCTTACCAAAGTATTTCACAACGGAAACTTTTTCCGCTGCCATAATAATTGAATATTGTTTTGCTTATTGCTGCTACACCAGTGCAAGTGACAGAACAAGACATTTTCCTTGTGAGTTTCTAAACAAAATTTTATTATTATGTAGTTTTCTGCTGCTAACGTCTACCTACACATCAAATTTTAGGTATACTCCAACAACAGTTTATTCAGCGGAGTGGGGAAAATAAGTGCATGAACATCTTCTTGGGTAGAAGTACGTATATATATTTTGTGTAGCTGCTCGGGAAAGACACACTTTTTCTCTGTATGTAGGCTAGCTAGGTAGGTACTATTGTTTTGTTTATGGATGAATCCAATACGACCAAGTTGTTATGGACGAACGTGTCTCTGTTGTTCCCAGAGAGAGAGAGAGAGAGGAAGTAAGCAAGGTTGGTTGCGTGCCGTGTGCTTGCTGAATGTATTAAAAAGAGCACGCTCTTCCATTTTACTATGTATAAACGGCATGTCTGTTTCAGAAAGGGAGCATTTGAAAAGAATGAGTTGATATAAAATATAACGAAAACAAAGTCAAGTATATTGTATGCGTGGTATAGGCACACCGAAAAATACCGACCGAGAATATATGCAATGGCAAAAAAAGTAATAGTGTGTTTGGAAGAAACATGCGCTGCAGAGAGAAGGAGGAATATGGGTTGAGCGAGCGAACATTTTCCCATACATGAATCATTCTCTGAAAGCGCTGGAAACCGTTTTTTGCCTTCATAGTAGCAGCTTTCATTTTCACACACAAAACGTGTACTTTTATATGTAGCTGGTCTTTGCTGTGTATTCCAACAACGTAGCACTCACACACACAGTTTTACAAGTTGAGATAGGGAAAGCATTGGTGGCGGTACAGCGGATGATGATCATGATGGATGATCAAGACTCTTCTAGACCTCGATGCGTTTTCACCAGAAGCAGAATATTTTTTTGGGAAACTCTTCCTCGTTTCCTATAGCTGTAGTGCGGGTTGTGGGTTTGAAACCTGAATGTTTCTTGATGCTGCGGCTCTTTCATGTGATGGAAGCATATTTCCATGCTAAAAAGCTACCATGTTTTGAGTTGTAGACGAGATGTCAGGTATATAAGCATGCGTATGTATGTAGTTTCTGTATAAGGTCGTCGTACTAATATGCACAGTGAAAAGCTTTCGGAAACATGGTTCCGGGAAAGGACTAACAAAAAGGCGAGGGAGGCGAAAGGAAGAGAAAGAGGATCGAGTGAGAAATACCACATGCATCCAAGTCACTGAATTGAAGAAATAAAAGGTATAAAGCAGCAGCAGTAGTAAAGTGAAGAAGTAATCATGATACGATTATGGTATTTATTTTACTGTATACAGTATCACAACTGGTGCTAATAGAAGAAGTAGTAAAGACATTATTCTATCTTTTTTGGTTTTGCACTATTTTCCTAATCTTCCATAAACTCACACATAAGCAACTAAATGAAAGACAGCTATTTCTGAATACAGACAGCTATATTCTACACTTTTGCTGTACAACATATACTCGTTTTCTTGCACTACGCACATTTACAAGCAACCACTCAGTCATTTCAAACAGTAAGCATAGTAGCTGTTTTCGTTTGGATGTGTGAGCAGGAAAAGAGCCAAAAGGAGAAAGTTGGCGGTAGGATAGAAAAAAAAGTTTTGCACTCGATTTTTGGTCATGGAGGTTGTTCTGCTTGATAGAGCAGCAGCAGAAGAAAAATATATATAACGACAGCCACTGTGTTCCAGTCATGTTTATACTACCGTTACATTATGTGTAGTTGCTGCTGTTGTCGCGCGTTTTACCTTCTTCTTTCATGTGACAACACGTCGCAGTTAAAAGTTAAGGAGTAAAACACGGAGTGGAACAGAAATCAGCAAAAATCGGCTTATTTTTTTCTCTTAATGTATTTTGCGGAAAAGAGAAATACAATGTATTAGTGTTCCAGGTACTACTACTCTATTTAACTTTTGAGTGTTTTTTCCTAAGGGTACTTTATTTACAGTGGTGCTTTTGTCTTTGTCGTAGTTGTTGTGTGTGTTTTCTTTCTGTGTTGGTGTATCGTGTATCTGCTGCTTAGAAAGCGTGTACTGTATATTTTTGCAAACCATTTCGTTTACGCTCACGGATAATTCTTGTCATCACCAGAGCATAAGCGATATCAAATAGTACTACATTACCTGTGCAACGTAGCGGAAAAGTGTGCTTTTCTACTGTGTGCTGCTACAGCTGGTCCGATTATTATTTTTTGCTTTTTGCGCACAACAGGGAAATAAAACAGCTTTCATTATTGAAAGGATAAAAAACGCAAAGGAGCAGATGAGAAGATAATATCCGTTCACTGCTGCTGGAAGAAATAAAGTTATTTTGCAAGAAAAAGGAAACCAACTTCTTCATTAAATGTTCAAGATTACTTGTTCCACTCTTCATTTGTGCTATTACTACTACCTATTTGTTTGAATGAGAAGTGAGAAAAACATAAAAAGTGAACGGGTTATAAGCAGAGATTCTGCTTATTTCCTTGACTTGTAGAAGGAAATAAAAGAACAAAGATATAAAAAATAAAAGAAGAAAGGTGTAATAAAAATATACGAGATTTTCTTTTCAACTCTCAAAGATGGTCATTAGCTTGCATGAAATTAAATGAGGTATGTATATTTGTACCATCTGCTTGTTATTCAGATGGTTTGCTCCAAGGAATACAAAAAAATGATACAAAGTTGAGCAAGTGAAGGAGGGAAAAGGCTGGTGGCAGTGGCACTGATCTAATAATAATAGTTTATAAAAAAGCTACTTGGGATAATATTGCACGAGAGTGTGCTCCAGTTTGATTGTAGTACTCTTTTCAGAGTCGCTCTTACACGTTTTTAAGCAAAATTATAAAGAAAGCCGTGGATTTTGGAGAGCTAAACGGAGAAAATGGAAAGAAAATAAAACGAAATTTTTATGTGTAAAAGGGAGAAATTTTGCGTTATCTGTCTGGAGAACCCACCTTTTCCTTGTCGGTGCTATTATTGTTAGATATTTTTCCCATAAAAAATGTAGAGGACAAATAAAATATATATTTCATGTTGTTACTTTCTGTCTGCTAAAGTGGTTTCATATTGGCAAAATAGTATTTGGAATCATAACATCATGAGAATAGGCCCAACAGACAAGAGTGCGTTAATGGAAAAGCATTGAACACTGCTGGACCAAGAACACGGCAGTGAAAAATACGATCACAGCAGAAGCGTTCCTGTACGCGCATCTGCTTTCCTTTTGGTGAGAAAAGTGAAAGTAAAATAGCAGCGGTGCTCCGGAGCGAGCGTGGGTATTTTATCCTCCTTTTGCTGCTGCTGTTGCTGTTATTATTGTTTCCCAGATTCAGTTTAAGTCACGCAGTGATCCGATGAGCAACGGGAGGACAGAGAGCACCGAGTATCGGGTGGTACTGGAATGTATACACATTTTTAGTGAAAACGAAGACGAGAACAGGAAACTACTTTTTTGAAACTAGCTTTGGGGCAAAAGACCCTTTTCGAAGAAAGGAAAAGGAAATTTGTGTGAAATTGAATACTTTACCTTCAGGTTTTCTCCTAAACAGACTTGAATTCTTGCGAGTGACAGTGACAACTTACTTTTTTCATCCTCCTTTTGCTGCTGTTGTTGCTGTTATTATTGTTTCCCAGATTCAGTTTAAGTCACGCAGTGATCCGATGAGCAACGGGAGGACAGAGAGCACCGAGTATCGGGCGGCACTGGAATGTATATACATTTTTAGTGAAAACGAACACGGGAACGCGAAACTTCCTTTTTGAAACTGGCTTTGGGGCAAAAGACCCTTTTTGAAGAAAGGAAAAGGAAATTTGTGTGAAATTGAATACTTTACCTTCAGGTTTTCTCGTAAACAGACTTGAATTCTTGCGAGTGACAGTGACAACTTACTTTTGCAGAAAATTTTTTCAAGAAAAGTGTTTTCAAGAGCTGATGGACGGACAGGGAATAAAGAGAGACAATTGACACAAAATAAAAATAGACGTTTTATCTATACTTGTACACGCAGCAGGCTACAAGGAGACGGGAGTAAAGTGACAAGAAAATAAGTAAACAGATAAAAATGAATATTTTATGCCTTATGGAACTCAGTGACAAGGACATATAAAAGTGAAAGAGGGGAAAGAGTACTAGAGAGGTACAAGTGCAATTACTTTTAGATTGTATCCCGTGTCAAGTAATCAAAGAAATAGAGGAGACGGTGCACGGAAATAACTTTTCTCAGGGTAGCAGCAGTAGTGAGAAGCCATCGGACACTAACATAAATATTAGATGCGGTTCAAAGGAGAAATGAGAAGGAAATGAAACGGGAAATAAGTAGCAATCGTCAGCGATTTAAATGTCACAAGAGTAGGAAAACGAAATCCTTTTTATGGAGGCAGCTTAGTTTAAGGCTGATTTAAAACCTCTGCTATTAATGCAAACATAATATCTTACACATTGGAGGAAACAAGCTAAAAAAAGTAATATCGTTAAGTAATGGGAATTTGCTGTTCAGAGAAAATAATACTTGACTCCAAAAATTCCTTAAGCCTTTAAGACGGATTGTTTGAACAAAACAAGGATTTATTTAGCGGCATGACTGCCTTCTCTGCTTAGAATATTGACTGGCACTAGTGCAAAAAAATTATTACAGTGAAACAGCAACAGTTGTTGTTGCTAGTAAAAAGAGTACATATTGACATAATAAAATTGACTGTAGGGCAATCATGTTCATGGTACTACCTTGTTTGTAATAATTTATACGCTACAAAAGAGAGAAAAAGTGAATGACTTGCTGTTGTGAATGTCGAAATAAAGGTCGTCGTACATGGGAAAGCAAGGAAAAAGAGAAAACAAAACAAGTATACTTGCGTAATAACATATTTAACGTGGGTGGTAGCAATAGAAGTATAGCCCACAATAACAGTAAAAGTGCATCGATCTCCATATTCTTTCGAAATTGAGTGGAATCGATTTTATAGACGAAGAAAAAAAAACAAGTTTACAAGTACGTAATAGAAATATACTGCCCACCACAACCAACAACGAAATCAGCAACATAAACAATGCCAATAACGAAAGTAAAATTGCGAGAGAGAATATACATTTAAGAGCTGGGAAATCTTGGGTGAAATTGCTCCTTTGGTCCAGTTCCAGAAAGTGGTGTTTTTTTTCAGTTTAAGTATCATTTATTGAGTTAACAACTTATACTGTGTCGTTTGATCTGTCAGGGATAGTTAGTAACTGCAAGCAGATGCTCCATCAAAGCCATATAATTTTGCGTGTGTATAGGCGAAACTATGTATAAAATATAGGGATATTTTTAGGATTATTGATTTAATCTGTGAGGCCAATCACATTTTCGCTAAGAAGGAAGCTGGTAATAAGAAGGGGAAATCGCATTAAAAGTATATACATTTCTATTTTCCATTAATCAACAAGAAATAAAAATGTGTAGCTACCGACGTGGTAAACAACTTGCCAGATTGAAAAGATCGGAATCTAATAGGTATTTGGAGTAATGCACAGAGAAAAGGAGAGAAAATGATCAGCCTGTAGCTTGCGTTGGTGGAATATAATTTTGCTTTTGAGCGAGTTGTGAAAATAATGTGTAGTTGAGTTATGTGGAGTATAATGGTACACATGTAGGCACTAAAGTAAATAGATAACCAATTCTTGGAATGATTGGATAGAAAATGTAGAGTGATGAGAGAATGTGTACATTTACATTTTGTCGATGTTTGAAAGAAAGCGAGAAAATGAGATATGGAACGACCGGATAAGAAAAATAGATTATGGATTTTTTTTTCGTTTGTGAGTTTTTTTCAGTTTTTACCGGATATCACTGACAAGATATGAAAAATGTTGTGTATCTCTTGCTGTCAGCGGTTTTTTTACTCAATAGAAATAAATTTTGCAAAAAAATGAAATGTAAGCAAAAAAAGATTTGCAGACATTCTTAGAATATGTATATAATTTAAAATGTTGTACTGGATCTTGTTTTTGTCAGTTTTTGAGACATCCGGTCAGTTTGTTTGTTTAGTTTAAACAAACTATAATGGCAATGAAGATGATGATGATGAGCTCAAGGCAAAACTTGCCCATGTTTTATACAGTTTTTTTGTATCTGTCCATATTTGGAATTGGGCATGTTTTACTGCCTACAGCATGATGATTGAGGCTGTTCTGAAGAAACGTAATGTATGTATTTAGGTTTCCACTGAAATGAACAACTCACAACGAAATGAACAAGTAAAACTGGAAAACTTTTTACAAGACTTGAATTTTCTAATGGGATGAAATTTAAAGTAAGCAGAGAAGGAATGACATCGAGAGATAGGGAAAGCTCAAGTTTGGAAAATTTAGTGTGCCCTGTAAGTACACATGTCAAAACAGAGAAAACTTTTTTTCAGCCTTAAAACTTATTTTGTTTCTGGAAAAAGGAGACCACTGTGAGAGAGAGTGAGGCATTTTATCATGAGAAAATGTAACATGCTGTCTTTCCGTACATTGGCTTAGGATTAGTTTAAGTTGACTTGTAATTTTTGAACAAATTTTATCGAAGAACCGTTGTTGAAAAAAATATTGACAAAGTTTGCATCCAACTATTATTTTTATGTAAGAAATCCGCACCCCCGCCACTAAAAGATAGTTTTCGATTTCTAAATTGGTCGAGTTTGATTAATTGTATGTTTCAACTTGTAGATGCAGAAAATTCCAAACAACTTTTAAGTTTGATGCAAAAATCAAATTGTATGCACTTTTGCTAATAATATTAGTATGATTTTTTCATTCACCATAAATAGCACAAACTGTCCCATAGCATATTCCGATAATCAAAACCAAAAGCATGCATTTCTATCCGACACGCTTTTATCATCATCGTCGTTGCCAGTTTTGTATTTCGTTTCGTCACCACTTTTTTTCTCTAGATCAAACACTCAGCAAGCAGGATATTATAATTTCGGGCATCATGTAATATTTATACCAGTGCAGTGCGGTCCAGAATTACACACTCTACACACATCTAACCAAACACAATGCTGTAGAGTATAAAAGAGTTAAAATTAGGGATGTTCTCATTCTGGTAAACATCGTTTCAAAAAAACTTTTTTCTGTAGAGTGGTGGTAGCAGGATATTATAATTTTGGGCATCATGTAATATTTATACCAGTGCAGTGCGGTCCAGAAATACACACTCTACACACATCTAACCAAACACAATGCTGCAGAGTATAAAAGAGTTAAAATTAGGGATGTTCTCATTCTGGTAAACATCCTTTCAAAAAAAACTTTTTTTTTCGTAGAGTGGTGGTGTGGTGATGAACACGGTACGTTGTCGTCGGTGTTCACTTAATTTTTTTTCTAGGTGTATTCCTTGTCTGGTTAACTTGTAACGCTTAGAATAGCGAACCATCGAAAAAAAAGTTATGACGCAGTTGAGCTTTTGTCTGCTTCTACCGTTGTAAAATTTTTTTAGTTCACTTGAACACAAAGTAGGCACAACTGAGACAGAGAGGAAGGCCAACTTGCCAAAAAAAAAGTTAAAGTGAAAATGTGTGCATTATGCATATCTCTCTCACTGCTCTTCACTATATAGGTAGGAAAAAAATGGATGCGATGTGTGACTTTGGTCTTGGTCGCCATTCACAAGTTCAATGTTGAATCAACTGATGGGATGAAATGAAAGGACGCAGTATGCATACATATGCATTAAAATAGTAATATATTCGCTTTTGCGACGACGACGAAGGTGATCATATAATGATCAAGTTGGGGATGTTGATGATGATGAGAGAGTAGTTATACCTAAGTGGTGCAGTTGTTGGAGGCTCATTTAGATTTTCTAATGTTTTGGTCGCGTTCCAAAAAATTCTAAAAAACGTATTCAATTTATAACAACTATTATACCTACCTGGCTCACATTATTCACTTCCTTTATGTAAGCGTTTTTCTTGTTTGATTTGGTTAGAGATTTTGTTTCTAATGTTTTGGTCGCGTTCCAAAAAATTCTGAAAAACGTATTCAATTTATAACTATTATACCTACCTGGCTCACATTATTCACTTCCTTTATGTAAGCGTTTTTCTTGTTTGCTTTGATAGAGATTTTGCTCACTGTTTTCTAATGCTGAGTAATCATCCAAAATTGTAGGTCGTAAAACCATTAAAAATAAATTAAAATTATCATATTTTTGAAAAGAAAAAGCAAACATGTGAAATCAGCAGTGCTGAAAAATATGGATGTGTGTTGACGATAACAATAATAATAATAATGAGGTTGCGATGAGTTTTAGCTTTTCTTGTTAACGTTACTACTTTAAAATGAGTAATTTAAATGTAGTTGATTTAGAAAGGTATGTATATGGATTGTTGTCACTGTCGCATGCTCAACATTAGAAGCAGTAGAGCACAACAAAATGGTTAAAAAATTCACAAGTACGTGAACAAGCATAATTACATATTTATAAAGCTATATACATTATGCGATTATGTATGCGTTGGTGACGATGTTGAATACACTGCTAGAGGGCAAAATAAAAAATCATAGGATGAAAAAATATTTTGCTTTCAAATTGCTTCATCGGCATGAGGAATAGACTGCTGACTTGTTTGCAAACAGATATATTTCCCAAAAGTGGAATTAGATCCGAAAATACCTGTATATTTTCAACAGTACACACAGTGCATAGGACATAAACGATTTATCTAGTCTGTGAAGTGTACTAAGCTTCCTGCATTTTTATATATTTTGTCGTGAAAGTCTTCATTCTGTCAAAAACATTGAGACAAAACATTTTTTTGTTCCACCAGGTGTATCGAGCTGTAATGAGTTTTGAATAATCCAGTAAATAAGTAGTTTACATGTATTTTCCATAAATTCTAATTAATTTGGCCGTGACATTATCTTTTCCACCTTCACATTTACCATGTCCACACAAAAAAAGTTCAGCCATGCATGTAGACGCTCATTAGTAGTAGACTTTT
>JAANSP010002422.1:0-12843 GCA_036850745.1 Homidia socia | reverse complement strand
GAGCTGCGCCAAAATCAGTAATTTTGTAAATACTTGATCCGTCATCAGCTATGCTCCTCATAATATTGGCTGGTTTAAGGTCGCGATGAATTATATCATTTTTTCGTAAGTATTCCATTCCACGTGTCAAGTCGCGAAGTACCGTTAGGAATTCATCTTCTTCTAAGCCAAAATGATTCATTGGATGTTCCAAAATTTTGTACAGGCTTCCCCCATCACAGAGTTCCATAATCAAAGCCTTTGCTGGACGCTCTCTCCGGTGTAATCCACCAGAACGGTCCTCCTCGTATCCAAGAAGTCTGACAATATTTTCATGGTTGATTTTTTGATATACCTCGATTTCTCGCCTTTCCACCTCTTCAGCGATTGCCACATTGGAATGCGGAATTTTTACTGAAATTTGCAATTTTAAATCATTATTTTGACTATTCATGCAACAAGGAAAAATATTTTTGATTTTAAATTTAAAGTTTGACACCTGCAACTGGGTCTCCAGTGCTCTTGGCTATACCCCTGTATACAATTCCAAAGCTTCCCCGACCAAGTTCATCACTTTCAGAACAATACCATAGGAAATTTTTAGACTCCCGGAAAGACAACATATTCAAGGGTCTCAGGCTGCATGCGATTTGCAGCTTTTACCACACACAGTAGTAGCTAGTTAAGGGTTAGTAGAAACGATTTTATGGGAAATTGATCACTTCGCCCACAGCGAGACATGAAGACGAGATGGAGAAGAGCAGTTGGCAGTCAGGTCAGAGAGACAAATAATTGCTTTAACGTCAAATGTACTTCTGAAAATAAGAGAGTAAGGAAAAAACTTATGCAATTACTTTAAGTGAAATTTTGGTGACACAGGTAGTTAGATAATTCGCATTTTTATGATCTCTGATTTTGGGACTGCATTAGCCAATTTTAATTTTCTTCTATTACATTACAAGTTAAATAAAAAGATTACCAAAAGGCTTTTTTCACAGCTTTTATAGTGATCACTTTCAGCAAATCGGCTGTCTAATAATTTAGTCAGAAGAAAAAAAAACTTAAGCTTAGTATTGGTCAATCTACATTCTACAACGTTAAAACGATGACTATGATTTTGATGACTTCAATCAATCAGTCACTTGCTGTCACTTGTTATTTAATATATGAAAAGTAACGAAATCCAAGGTATGCAATAACTACTTTGCACTGTAAAGTAACGCATCTGCATCTGCACAAGGGACTTTTATGAAAGTTTAGTTTGAGTTAGTGATGATAAGTTTCTTTGTGTGTACTTTTGATCCGTAATCTCTTATCAATATGATAGGCATCACTTATCAAAAACACAATACAAACAAAACGACCAGGACCAGAGATAAAGATAAAACTAAATAATGGAAAAAATATGAAAACGTTTGGCAACTTACAATCAGAATCAGCTATTAAAACCGCTGCTGGAGTTATGGAAGAGAAAAGAGCGTTCGAATTCACACTTTATTTTAATGGGCTTATAAATGCACTTTGGATCACAAACACAAAACGTTTAAATCATCTATGTTGCTTTATCTGACCAGAGACTACATAAATGCTTCAGTCTTCTTCAGTCACAAGTCACAACACGCAGAAAAGTTAGAAACGCTTGCTCATTTCGCAGTAACCATCAACTATCATTTCACCCTATGCCCTAAATGTGAAGTGTCAACTGCCGAAACTGACCAATCTTGGCTCAAATTTTGCTACCGTTTACAAGTAATATTTAACTTTTTTGTGAATGTCTTTCTAATGATAATTAAGTGAGCAAAGATTAAAGATAAAACACATAGTGAACAGATCATCACTGTATGGATGACTCACCACGAGTTATAATATTCAACCAAAACAAAACAACGAATCTTTCTGTCTCCCTTCGTTTTATTCGGCTAAACAGAAAGGAAAGGCAAAGCAAAAAAAGTTGTTTTGTTTGGTAGTTGGTATTTTGATATTGAGTAAAGCAAAGCAGTATATGGATGGATAATATGATAGTGTGCGTGCAGTAGTATGTTTTGAAGATGCACGAAAACTTTATTTACCAAACCAAACTCAATATACCAAGCTAGTCAAAATAGTAGCTAGCTAGTCAGATTGAAGCAAAGTTATTTATTTACTTACCCATTACGAAGGTGAGAGCAATTTATGTGTTTGTCCGTCCGTCTATTTCTCAAATTGAGATTCTCAATCTCAAGTAATTTCATGTTATCACAATGCCCCAACGGCAGAAAGATTGTGAAGTGAAGTCTTTTTACTTTTTGCACGCCAAGCACCCCTAAAGACAAAGAAAACATTTCCCAGGCCTTAAATTAATTTGTCAAAGTATGACTAGTAAAAAATCAGAAAATTATCATCATATACTACACAACCCATCTTAAAGGTTTCAAATTTCAGCTTTAGGACACATATCATGTAACGGTGTGAAATAATCGAAAACTTTCAATCGAGCGACAAACAACAGTTTGCAACACAAGTTACTGATGGAATTCGATTTTCTTTAGTACTACTCAATATTAATCCTCAAATTCATTCCATTATTATCCATACTCGTTTTGTTGATGTTATAATATTTTTGGTAGTCACACTTATAGTAGTAGCATTAGTAGCATAGTATAAATATCATACCATATACGATACATGCATATTATAGCAAATCTGCTTTGACTTTGAAATTACTTTAACACATATCATCATAGTGTGCTTTTGTGCTAACAGCCGGCGAAGGCTTCACTAGAGCAAACTTTTGGTTCTCGTTCTTCTTGGTGATTCTTTTTTTCTGTTTTGGGTTCCCTTTTGTACGCAGAATTGTACAAAACTAACTATCCATTTTGCTTTGTTGTTATACTGGTAGTAATGATGGATTATTATAGGATTTTCCTTTGTTTGGGTGTCTTAAAATGCATTTTTGGATGGTACGTTACAGGTTGCAGTACACTGTTTTCATTTTGTTCAAATTTTATGAAAAGTTACTTTTAAATACATGGGGATGCCATGTATCATATACATAAACATATTATACAGTTTATTTTACTTCCAATCCCAAACTGATTGATTGTATGCTATAAAAAATTAACTGAATAAAGTACCTACTATGTAATGTACGAGATTACGTCATTTCATTCAGCATACATCCAATCAACTAAGTAATTGGATACGCCTAGCCGTATACATAGTATATTAAAAGATCAAGAAGACAATGGCAAAAACTAGATGAAGAGGGAAATTTTGTGTCAAATATATTTTATGCATCTAGTTATATTTGTATAATAATAGGAATACATTAGTAGTTAGTACATGCTTGGGCTATTGGAGGCTAATGTTATTGCTATTTTGTTCTAATTTGCAACTTTACTGTGGCGCCAAAGACATTTTGCTAACCTGCGGTAGTAAATTGTATGCAATTAAAGGTTTCTTGTGTAATAATGTGCACGCAAACAAATAAACAGTGCAGTAATGGTTATCCAGCTTGCTTTGTCATAGTCATTAGTTCTTCATAGTGGTCATTAGTTCTGACCTTCACATGTTTTATGATAATGTTTCAACAAAAAATGGTTTTCTCGGACAGGCAAGGACAAGTGAATCATCATGAAATGTATGCACAAATCACCTTTTCATGAATTGAATTCTTAAATATCGGTGCTGCTTTCCCTCTCTAATGTGAGCAGTATTTGACCAATATCAAATAGTGGATACTAAACTTCAACTGAAATCGGATCGGCACCTTTTATGAACATTTGAAATGCCTTTTACTTCCACAAATAATCTCAGAAAGGCATCTGAGATCATAGATCTGCATCCGAGTCGAGTGCTGTCTTTCACTAAATTGCGCTTTAATATTGTAGATATGCACTTATGCACACTATGTACGTGTTGTTGTAATCGCAAATTTCAAATGCTGAGACTTTCTACCAAATTATTGCAATGGTAAAAGTACTAGATTATTGTTAGGTTTTTTGATTAGGTAACTACTACTTTTGACTTGCATTGCATTACATAATTATATTTTTATTTAGACTGGTGCATGCGCAAAATGCGCATGGCATGCAAAATTTCAATATGTATTGGAGTAGCACAAGGTTTGCATCATTTCATTTCATTTTTGTTATAATATATTCAAACCTCAAATTTTTAATCCTCATCTCCGAGTATCGTTCGGTAATTGGTAGGTTAATCTTTTGAAACAGTATCTTCGTGAAGCTCTTTTTTATTACTATTACCAATCTCCATCCGTGGCGTACTAGTAATAATAAGAAAATAATAAAAAGGTTTTTATAAAAAACCTTACCTATACTTACTAAACTTAAAGACGTAAGTGTGTCATTGTTATTGCAATGTTTTTCAGTAAAAATCGCCAACCTTCCGTCATGTTAGAAGTTTTGAAAATCCGGTCTGTATAAAAAAGATGCATTCAAGTACGAAGGGATGAGATTTTGTTGTAGTTATTATATAGCCTGATTACACCGTTGAAGTCATTAACAGTCGATAAATGTTAATAAATCACTTCTTTAACAATTCGGACCGTTTGTATTACTCTTTTGTTATTTTGTAATTCTGTACGAACTATGCACGACCATTAAATTTGAAGTCATAATGGTGGACATTAATCGCAACCGATAGTTGTATGTACTGTAGGCAAATACTAGCTTGATGAAAACATAATTCCAAATCCACTTGACCAGGGCGACCGACAGACGGACGGATAAACAGACACGCTTCATTGAAGCTATAAAATCCTTTCATTCATGTCATGCTGAACTCCGTTGGCGTCAATCATCAAGAAGGCTGTGTTCATGAATGTTGTTGCAGGGGATCGAATGTAAACTTTCAGAATCGCCATGATAATGTTGATTGCATGCAAAACATGTGAATATACGAAACCAAGTACTCGCTATCCAAGCTTTGAAATCATTAAGTTAATTGTGAAGCAATGGCTGCGACTTGGCGTTTCTGCCACCAACAAAATTGCATTTCAAACCTACCTATAATACATAACAACAATATCAAGTGGATATTTCAAACTCACTACGATAATTGGAAATAAAATCAGCAAAGTTTTATACCAAGTCTGTGACTGAGAGCATATTTAAAGCAAGAGCACGCATACGTATTTACTACGAGCAATATTACGCATTTATCAAAGAAAAAAATAACTGTAAATTTTGCTAGCAAAGCAAACAATGCCATTTATTTAAATAAATGCAATCTATCCACCCAGATAACATACATGTACATAAAATAAAATTTTGTGAGCCGAGTTTATCGTCCACATATTGTAAAAATATTGTGGCGACGCTTTGTTGTCGTTGTAAATAACACACATTTCATTGTTGCTACATTTGCATTGTAAAATTGTTATTGTATGAGTCTCTGCTCTGTTCTACTTCATTACGACGGGGAAGCGAGGAGAGGAGACAAGGACTTTGTGCTAGTATTACTTTACTCTCTGCTACCGCCGCCATCATTGCATTGCTAATATTATTGCCATCCTTATTTCTCCCAAACTATGCTTGTATATAAAAGCAACACATACTTAAATTATAATATTATGATGATGAAAACCCCCAAAATGTTATAGTCGTGATCAAAATCATCATCATCATCGTTATCTCTCTGCCTCGCACAAAAACTTGCTGCGACTGTATTGTAATTTGTAATGTGTTTGCATGCATGCATATTACTTCGCATTGGAGTATAACGCGGAGGCGGATTGATAAAGATGAATAAAGAAAGACAAACCAAGTACAAAATATACACCATCCAAATCCACATCTTTGCACCACCACACAGCCAACAAAATCCTGTGCACTGCACTATGCTGCTATTCACACATTGCCATAGCCCAAGTAAGCAAAGCAAAAAAATCTAACAACATCATTCATTCATTCATTCTTCGATCCTCTCCTCTCTATTTTTACCATCTAGGTTTTCATCCCCCTTTTCCACTCGACAACTTTGAGCACACAAGTTCAACAAAGCACAATGTAAAGCCATTATAATACCTACCTACATATACCTTCGTTTCATACTAAACCCCAACCCCATTGTACTTGAGTAGTTGACTTGATATTATTATGATGATGCCAACAATATAGAAAAATATTGTAAAGCGGAGGATAATAATAATACAAGATCTTGTGCCATGATCATCATAAAAATATATACGCAATGGGTATATAAATATCCCTTAGCTTGATCTGTCCTCATCATAATGCATACACTGAAAAAGAGAACTAGAGAACGTACACTTTACATACCAAACGTACGCATTACCTTTAAAAGCCTCTCTGGTATATAACACCAGTACAAAAGTGCGACTCTGGCTGCTGCTATTCTACTTTTAAAAGTCTGCTCACTCAGCAACACACACCGTCAGAAAATCAGAATCCGACGATATGTGATATTATGAGAAGTTGAGAAAGATTGTGTGTGTGTGTGTGCATCTGTGCATTATGTCTGTAAATATTATGTCGTCGTATGTTTCTTTTGGTTTTAGTTTTAGCACTTCTGCGCCCAGCAGCGCAGCAGCGTATTAGGAACAGCAACAACAACAAGCAAATAATAAAAAATATATATAAACTGGGTAACCATGATTTGATGTGTGCTGCTGCTTCTGCTGCTGTTGTGTCTCTCTGTGGCTGTTGTCCTTTAATAAGCTCTTGTTATATCTAAACATCTAAAAAAGCAAAACGAGCTAGCTATACGTACATCTGTATCTAAGCCAAACTTCCTACAAAATATGAAATAGCAGCACTACTACTACTACAACTAACAATTGTGATGAAGTTTGTATTACCAGAAAAAAGTGCAAAACACACACAAAAAGATTCTAAAAGACAGAATACTCTCATTATGATAAATTAAACATAAGACTCTTTTATATTTATTTTTTTTCTCTGTTCTACATCCATATTCTATTCCAATTCCTATGATTGTGTTGACTGCCAAGTGATCCGTACAGCAGGATCACACAATGGATAGCTGTCGTTGTTGTCGTGTTATATATTATTCTTTTTCTACAAGAGAATCGCAAAGCAATAATAGTTTTCCATAATAATTCCATCTTCCATTCATTTCCAATAGGTAGTAGTTGCTGTGTACATATAGCTGTTTTTTTTTCTCTCCGCTCTTATGTATGCATACATTCCTTCAGTTCCGTATAATATTTCCGATTCCGATACTAATAATAAAATATCACCACAATTTCAGACTGAAATTTTTGTCTCTCTCTTGAAACTGGTTCTTCCTTTTATGTACATCTTCATCAATATGCAGCACAGTTATGCCTGTGTGTGCTGGCTGACACAAGAGTTGTCTTTAAAACCCAGAAATATGCTGGAGCTTTGCTTCTCTGAATATAATTAATTTACCTGAAAAATCAATGTAAAGTTAGAGTGGTACATGAGGGTGAAGTAGTCACCACTGTAAACTGCATGTGAAAGCATGCANTGAAAAATCAATGTAAAGTTAGAGTGGTACATGAGGGTGAAGTAGTCACCACTGTAAACTGCATGTGAAAGCATGCAGGTTTTGACCGTTCATTTATGTGTACCTATTTCGATGTGAAGAGTGTCTTGTGCTGAAAAGTGCGTCCAAGTTTATACAATAAATATTAGTACGAGTTGTTAGAGTTAATAGAGGGCACAATTTGTATTAATGATACAATTTATGTCAAGTAAAAATATCAAAAACTGTCACGACACTATTGTCATCTCGTCATATTGAGTTGAGCGCAGAGCGAATGTTTCGCTGTCCAAGTCCAAGACGTTTGTACTTTGTAGGAGGAAAGGTAATAAATAAATAGCAAATTAAAATCGGGAAAATCAATGAAAATTGGTATTTGTCATGAGGCATAATGGATTCAGAATGCAAAATAGTCGTTGTCATTATTTTCTTGCAGCATATTTATGAAAATTTTCATACATTTTATCATATTGTCAAGTAAAAATATCAAAAACTGTCACGACACTATTGTCATCTCGTCATATTGAGTTCAGCGCAGAGCGAATGTTTCGCTGTCCAAGACGTGGGTGCTGAGGAGGAAAGGTAATAAGTTGTAAATTAAAATCGGGAAAATCAATGAAAATTGGTATTTGTCATGAGGCGTAATGGATTTAAAATGCAAAATAGTCGTTGTCATTATTATCTTGCAGCATATTTATGAAAATTTTCATACATTTTATCATACAAGATTTCAAACCGTTCAGGAATTCCTAAATTTTCAAAAAAAATAAAATAAAAGTAAGGAATAAATCCAATAGAACTTTTCCTTTTGAAAATGGAAAAGTCACTTTGGACAGTCCTCAAAATCATGTAAACTATTTAATATCCTGAAATTCAAGGCTGATAGAGATTATATTGATAATATTCAAAATGCATCACATTACATGAAATTAACTAGTATGCTTAAAAAATACGGAATTAGGAGAACGAATCTGTAATTTAAACTCAGACAGAATGTAATTGACGTAATAACATGTTGACATCAATCGAATGTCTGTTGCGGTTATTAGTAAAATGACAGTTATATAAAATGATTAAATTGCCATGAACTTGTACGTAACAGTTTTTTAAAAAATTTCTACGAGTGTAAGACAATAATGAATTAATTAGTGCAAAAGTCACAAATCTGTGTGAGGCATAGTGCTTTGTCGCTGCTGGATGACAATATTAGGTATTGTTTGTTTATGTCTCGAGTTCAGGGAGGGAGGACTTTTTGTTCAGAATTTACCTTTGTTAAACGTCGCAACAAAATTATGGTTTATTTTGGTTGGGTTAAAACATTGTATGACAGAGGACATAGAAGTATGCGTAGTGTTCATTCTTATAGTCTATATGATATAGAATTCATTGTTTCAGTTTCAAGTTTCGTATTATTGGCATTTGACAATTTCAATATTTATTATGCAAGTTGCAATTTAAGAATTTTGTCAAAAATAAGCGTTTTCTGGCTTCTTTGCAGGTTACTTGGATTTTTCATACCTTGCCTTTGTGCGAGTGTGGCGACTAGTGGCGAGGCGATAAAGACAAAGTGCTGGCTGCTGATAGATAACAAGTTTAGTGTCATCAAATCAACTGTGTCAGACAAAAATAAAAAAAATAGCCAAGGTCAGCACAGGGTACCTTTTCCGCGATCGGCGCGATCTGTATCACATCTTGTCGTCTGTCTAATACTTTTTCCAACAATTCACGTCTACCAAGTTCATGGTTCAAAACTGCAAAGTACAGAAATATAACTTTGAGACCATATGGTGATCATCACATGTCACGCATCATTTGGGTCTGATCTGATTTGATTTCGAATCATCAATGATCATTCGGACAACTTTAATTAATTATATCATCCGCCACGAGAGATTGTCAACAATGAGCGCAATTAATACTGGATCAGCTGGAGGGATGGAGGGTGCGTTCTGTTTAGAACGGGAGTCCGCGCTGGGTGGACTGTTTCAACAAATCATCAACGAGATGAAGGTAAGAATTTAACATTTTACACATGGAATTCCATTGGTAAATTTTATTTTATTCAAATTCTAGTTCTAACTGCAGTAGTCATTTATCATAATAATGAAATAATAATATCACGATTAGGTGATTTCATTCATTCATAATAAAAATGAAAGGTCGTTCTCTGGTGCATTCATTCATTAGTATTTAATGAAATAATAATATCGCGATTAGGGGATTTCATTCATTCCAAATAAAAATGAAAAGCCGTTCTCTGGTGCATTCATTCATTAGTATGATTTTTAGTTCCTCCAAATTTATTGCATACCTATACAACAATTTAGTATGTTACTGGACTTTCTTTGGTATTCCGCAAGGCAATAAAAAATTCCGGTGGGTTTAGTGCAGCAGCATCCGTGCAGCACGACTCTTTGTGGAAGCACTAAGCTGGCTTTAACAAGGTGTATAATGGCTATAGCTCTAGAAATTTTCAGAACGCTCTCTTATTGCACGACTCTTTGTGGAAGCACTAAGCTGGCTTAAACAAGGTGTATAATGGCTATAGCTCTAGAAATTTTCAGAACGCTCTCTTACAAGTTCCTACACTTGAACACATGTCACATGTCAGCTTGTTCATTGAATTGAATGGAGATTGGAGATACCTACATAATATACAAATCAAAAATAATGCATTTTTTCGAGATATAGAATCACGCCCCGTTGTTTTTATAAACGTTAGATTTTTCCAGTTTCAAATTTCAACTATTTCAAGTATTAAAAACTAAAACTCGTATCGTCGTATCAAGCGAATAATTTCTAAACCTGCATGCCTACACTCATCACATTGCGCAGTGCGCAACAATCTTCATCCAGTCCTAAATCACAATTTTTCAGGGATGTCATATCTTTTTTATTTCTTGGTAATTGAGGTGTTTATGCTTCTTCAGGGATATAATGTGGAATCTACATTGTAGATAACAAACTTATATTAGTATAGACATTCACATTACGTTTATCAGTATCACCGTATCGTTTATCAAAGTTGCACTTTTCAACCTGTTCCATAGATTCATTCATGGGTCTTTTCATTTGATGTAGATGTAACAAAAACATAATATGTTGTATATAAAAACAAATGCAGAATTGGTCTTGTGCATAAAATCAGGATATTATGTAGGATGATTATCGCTGGACACAATTTTTTAAAGCGTATTTCCTTTTACTCTTTGCAGAATACATCACCTTACTGGGATGACTTTTTGACAAAATCCAATAAGCTGCACTCATGTCTAAGGTAAGAAAATAAATAAGAAACCACTCCCTCTTGTCTTTTTTTGTCTGTCAATAAAAAGCAAGCGTGTATGACTGATTAAACCTTGTCTGATTTGGGTGATGCAAACCCAAAAAAATAAAAGCGTTTCAAGCAATTTGCATTACCATTTTGCTGTTAGTTGTGTCGACCCAGATGAGCTTGTCAAAAAACAGATAATTCATATAATGCGAGGATAAAAACTATCATAGCAATTTACCAAAAATGTTTTTAAAAAAATCTTCATTCCAAATTCACCTTTAATTTTGCAAGCAAAGATGCGTACACTACCTAAAAGGTAAAAAAAATCATGGCAAATTAGATACAAAGGCTTAAAGAAAGAGTAGCACATTAATGAAAATGGGATGAAAAATGAAATATGTATCCTCTTTCTTCATCTTGAACCGTGCACAAAAGTCGCCGTTTCTATTTTATTTTCTGAATTAATGTGAAATATCACAAACGTAGGAGTTGACAGAAGCCAGAAAACAAGTTATAAGAGGCAATCATAAAGGCAAATTTGGAAACTTTTTACTTTTTTATATGATAAGATTGAATGAACATTGTCATTACAAAGCTCTTCTTTTCTTCATGCTTTTCCTTCAAATTATGCCAAGTGAAGAGTCAAGCAAGAGGCTTCAGTTTCAACATACATAGATACATGCATACGCTTGCCTATGATGATGTTCCGCAAATTTAACGATACAATAAAGTAAAGCACGAGCAAAGTTCAAACAAGCAGAACGTATTTTATAGATAGTTATCAGATTGGCATCATCGATAATAATAAGGTACTCGTAGGGTGGTCGTTAATGGATTTTGTACTGAAAGTATCACGCTTTCTGTCTGTTACTCCGGGTAGCTCTGTTCTTTTTTGAATTTGGTACTGCGCTGCGAGTTCATCCATCGATTGTTTTTTTAAATGTAAAAGACTTAGATGGTGACCACAAGCCGACTTGGGACTTGAAAGACCTTACGACTTAACAACATATCGCCTTGATTCGTGATAATGCTTAAACTTTCAACATTTAAAATAATTATGCAACATCCTTCAACTCATTAAAATGATAATATAAAATATCATTTTTATTTGCTTTTACATGCATGTTGTTTTAGTTTTATCTTTATTAATGCAACGACCTGATATGTGTGGTGACAAATCATTCGAAACGTATTTGCTCAAAAATATAAAAAGATGAAGAAAACAATAGTTAAATATGCCTGCACTGCACTGAACACCTTCTTTGCTGCAACGATTATCTAGTAAAATGATTTTTAGTTGCGCATTCTGCAAATTTTCTTGAAAGATAAAAAATATAACTAAATGTTTAAGTATCGTCTATTGTTTTTCTATCATCCTTGTTCATGACTCATGATGACTACAGAGTGCATTACTGCCTGAAATAAAAATTGCAATCTACAATTTATGGCACGGTAGAGTAAAGAAGGAAAGTTGTTTTGGGCACACCACAAGCTCATAATAGCTAATAATATTATTTCTATTTTATATTATATTACTACTTACTATCGTCATTATCATCATCCCGACAATAATAATAATGGGACTGGCACTCTTATCCTTTTCCTTTGTACTAGATAAGAAATGGATCAGAAAAATCTCTCAAACCAGTATTTTGTCACAGCAAATCAGCAACACAATTATTGCCTTACCTTACTTTATTATTATTACCATTAAAGTTGAGTTTAACCAACAACATGCCAGATATGCCTTTTACCTATATAGAAATTACAATGTCATTTGCCATTTTAAGTCTTTGAAATCATATTCAAACAACAGATATTTTCAGTAACAGCATGGCGTATGCAATAATAAGGCAAGCCATGCCATGCAGAGGTGTGATTGAGTTGTTGTAAAACGAGGAGTGTAAAAAAAGAGACTGAATTGCTTATAAACCTTTTTTTCTATGCTCAAGTTATTGGATCCTCGTTGTTTCGTTGTTCTTATCATTATAAAAAATTACTGCCTTGCAGCAAAACAAACACGTTAAATGCTTGTTGTGCTCATGATTCGTACTATTTTTCGAGTGCAGAAGAAACTAAAGAAAATGCTGCGAGAGAGAGAG
>JAANSP010002421.1:0-12845 GCA_036850745.1 Homidia socia | reverse complement strand
TTATTTGAAATTGACACGGTTTTTCAATAAGGTATATTCCACAGGGCTATTTCGTTAGAATCCTCCTGCTGCTGCTGCTGCTACTGAAAGAGAAGGCGAAAATGAAAAAAAAGAAAGAAAATATAAAACTGCTATAAAATTACTTTTCCCTGACCTGTATAGGTACATATACAGTATTTATTTCAACTAGGAGTAAACTTTTTTTTTCTCTCTCTAGTAACTTGTCTGTTGTGAAAAAAAGTCCAACGGGTAAGGGCGAGTGAGTGATAGTTTTGTTACTTTTGTGTCTACTGCTTTTCCCTACGACTGAATCATGTATTATTATTACACACAGGGAAACTGATCCCCAAGAACTTATCTGTAAAAAATGTATATACACGTAAAGGTAGGCATATATATAGACACTACACTATGTACAATGTGTTGTTGTCGTATAGCAGTTTTGCTTTTACACACTTCCATTGTCTGATCAGTCTTTTCTGCTTTGATGGCTATTGTCAAACTTACTCTCTTTCATCTGTCTCCTGCCTGTCGACACATAATACAGGGAACATGTGAGAGTGAACTGTGTGAGCAGATAGATAGATCTCTAGACACACACTTTATACTCCATTGGAAAACATATACATGTACATAAATAGTGATAGTAGTAGTAGATAGAGTGGAATTGAAGACCATTTACGTTGAAGCTTTGTCCATGTCCCAATGCGCTTTCCTTGTTATTTAAAGCTACACAGCTTCTTCTAGACACACACTTTATACTCTATTGGAAAACATACA
The DNA here is from genome assembly GCA_036850745.1 of Homidia socia. Taxonomy (NCBI): domain Eukaryota; kingdom Metazoa; phylum Arthropoda; class Collembola; order Entomobryomorpha; family Entomobryidae; genus Homidia; species Homidia socia. The sequence continues at coordinate 12,065 of JAANSP010002421.1, read as the reverse complement.
TAAATAGTGATAGTAGTAGTAGATAGAGTGGAATTGAAGACCATTTACGTTGAAGCTTTGTCCATGTCCCAATGCGCTTTCCTTGTTATTTAAAGCTACACAGCTTCGACGAGCAAATGGTAATAGTATAGAAAATAGAAAAGCAACCAAAACACGAAGGACAACAAGAAGAAAGGAGAAGAGGTTGACGATAGTGATGGCGGTGATTGTGATGAGTGAGCCAACTTTAACAAACTCACTGTGAGGGCATAAAGGATTTTGCTTTGTGCTGTTTTACTAGTGTGCCAGAGAATGACAATCATTGTGCATGTACAATGTATGCATGTATGTACTGATGAAGCAGGACGAGGCGGACGGTGCAATCGTGTCCTTCTTTTTTGGGTTAAACGGAACTTGTCTGGTGAAAGTATAAATTTGTGTACAAAGAGAAAGCAAACCGTCTTCTTGTGTTGTATGTCGTACTTTACCAACTTTTTTTAACGTTCGCCGTGTAGCGGCAGAGTAAGCACTATCACCACTACACTTTATTGGAGACTATATATTTACTAGGAAAACTGTTTTTCTGTTTCATTCAAAGCCTTACTTCTTTGCATTATAATGGCAATGAAGATGGGCCGAGAATGAGAGAAAAGTGGTGGAGCGGTAGCCGCGGTGGTGATGAGTGGTTGTAGTGGCTGAACGAGCAAAGTTGCTTGCTGACGACGCTCTATAAATAGTAGAGCTTTGATGTGTTCCCTTGTACTTATCCATGTGGAGATGCTAAATGAAAATATATACAGGCTTGTGTTGTTATCGGCAATCGTTTTCCCACTCATCCTCATTTTGGAGAACAACGGCAAAGACTGAGAGGGAAACCATAGTCTTGCCTTGTTCTTTCACTCGGTCCGTATAATAAATAAAGTTAAACAAAATGTTGCTGATTATTAGTAATCCTTTGTTAGCAGCCTCCTGCTGATTGCCGCTGAAGGAGTAGTTGAGTTGAGGTACGAAAATTTGTGGTGGTATTGTTTCAGCAGCAGCGGTGCTATATAGATTGCTATTTAGATGGAAAGTTCCAACTGCGCGGCTGTGGCGGCGCCTATTAACATCAAAATTATTTTAGCACATACTTTTCTTCTTAAAATTGTAGTAAACTTGACACTTGAGAAGCAAAATATATATGTCAACGCACCTTCTTTTTCCAACTTTCTATACCACCTTAAAAATGAGGAGAAAGAGGATAGCGTCAAAATTGTTTTGAAAGGCGTACTTATCATCAACCAAGACTTGTTTTAAGCAAGTAGGTAGTTTTGTTTCATTCTGCCTTAAATACAATATAGCTAATGACTTGTATATTTTATAATAATATTGTTAAGTTTACTATATGAGCAATGCTGGCTATCGGATTACCTTTCTCCTCTTTTGGTGATGATGACAAGGACGACGACGACGATGATGGTCGGTTTCCCGCTTCCTACACACAGCTAATAATATTGTTAAGTTTATATGAGCAATGCTGGCTATCGGATTACCTTTCTCCTCTTTTGGTGATGATGACAAGGACGACGACGACGATGATGGTCGGTTTCCCGCTTTCTACACACAGCTCCTCTTTACATTTCTCCCTACCAAACTACCAAAAGTGCTATCACATTCACGCTCTAAAACATTCTGCATACCACACCACAAAATTCAACACCCCATTCATCTTTTTATCCACCGTGTGAATTCAAGCTATGCCCTTCTCTCTCGTCTCTCATTCTTGTCTGAGCAGTTGGCTTTCACCACAAAATTCAACACCCCATTCATCTTTTTATCCACCGTGTGAATTCAAGCTATGCCCTTCTCTCTCATTCTTGTCTGAGCAGTTGGCTTTTATTACTGGTGTTGCTATTATTAAATACCTTCCTATTAATGGTGTGTTCTTGGGATAATATAATGTGTAAATAGCCAGCCATTACGACTACGATAAAATTATATGCAATATTATGCAAATAATAATATTAATAATCACGTCATAATACACTTTTTCATTCGGAAGCTATACCCTTTTTAAGGGACCAAAACACTTTTTGGTTATTGTAGCTGCACTGCACTACTCTTATCTTTATTGTGTCAACTAGGTGTAAAACTTGGAATAGTGAGTGGCAGTATCATTATTATATTTATATTATAAAATATCGGAGAAAATATATATACCTTTTCTGTGAATGTGAACACAGATAGGAAATATATTTGTATAAAACACATTTCGCAGACAAAAGAAACTTCAAAATCGAGTCAAAGCGTAAAAGGCAAAAATAACGTGTGTGTCGGTGTCGGTACCCAAACCAGCCATCCACGCATACATTTCCATATCCGGATTTCCTTTTTACCACTTTTGACAATAATGTTGTAAGAGGAGCAGAATAAAAGGATAAAATTTTGCATTAGCTGCCGTACAACAACCACCAACATAAAAGCGGATTCGCATTGTTCCTTGTAGTGAGAAACAGGAGGGTGCTCGGGTGCTGAGAGTGAGAATGGTGGTGATGAAGCAAAAGGGAAAGGAAGTGAAAGCAGGTAGATTTTTTTTAGATATACATATGCACTTTTCTACAACTGACAGTAAGCAGCAAGCAGAGGACCAGAGACCACACGTTTGCTATTTTCTATTATTGTATTAAGAGGAAAGGGAAAGAAGCTTTTGCTCTTGGTCTGCTCTGCTCACTCAACTGCTGCTTCTGGTGCCGTTTTTGGATCTGAATAATAGAAAGATAGGCATATCCTTTCTTACAGAGATGCATGTAGTTAGAAAGCGTGGCGGACGTTGGCTTGATTTGTACAGTTGTACAAGTTGATATGAAAAAAGGAATAACATACTTTATGCTTTTGAAGAGTCTCGGCGATAAATAATTGCCGTTGCCACTCCTTTCCCTTCTTGGTGAAATGTCATAATATATCACTTCTTTTTGCTCCGCTGAGCCAACAACCACAAGAAAAAAAGTGTAGAATGTGGCTTCGTCTTAGTTGAGTAAGTAAGGAAGACCATTACTAGTGTGTCTTACCAGTGGTGAATTGGTAAATGGGAAGTAGTTAAGAGGTATGAAGTATGAAATAGAAAGAAAAAATGGAAACGATGAAGCAGGAGAGGCAGGGAGAAAAGACAAAAAGAGAGAAAATCAAGTCGGATTTACTCCTTTTTGGATTTTCTTTTTTTTCTCATGCTTATTTTTCACTTTGTGGCTTTAGTTTTTTTGTACAGCTTTTTTTATTATTCTTCAGATGTAAAATCCTCTGTTTTTACTAAACTCTGAAGGCTGGTGCATGGCAGACACAGACTACCAAACTATCAACAACTGCCTCTGCTATTGTGATCCGTTCTGATTTACTACTGAATTTACGAACGAATGAGCAAGCCTTTCAATAAAGGGTTGCTTAAATATTTCCGCAAAAAGTATTTTTTAAACTTCATCTGCAAAGTTTATAGAATTTTTTTATCATCAAAAATGTTATATGCTGTAGTAAAAATGAGTGTTCAAACTTATACAACATGGAGCGCTCGTAATAGATTTGATACGCACTCGTACGAAAGTCATAACTAACAATAAAGAAACTAAAAAAGTGTCAAAAGGACTTTTTACAACTTGAACATAGTTATAAATAGCACATCATCATTTTACTCTAGAAAACTAACTTGACCCTAACACTTGAATTTTGAGGGGTTCGATTATCATACAAAATATTAGTGGACAATAAGTGGCAGTTATTGATATTTGATTTTTTGACCTTCCATGATCTATTCAAACTGTTCCTTGCATAGCACTTGGAACAGTTCAAGCCAGATGAACGCACGTGCATTTTATCACAGAAAGTATAAAATGATTAAAACAACTCGCTATACACAAGAAAGCATGCAAAATACTTGCGATTGTCAAACTTGAAGAGCTCACTCTGCCTACTTTGTGGCTTCTCTCGTTTCTATCTGTCAGGGCCGCCGTTCAAGCCGCATGAACACGCGTGCATTTTATCACTGAAAGTATAAATGATTAAAACAACTCGCTATACACAAGAAAGCATGCAAAATACTTGCGATTGTCAAACTTGAAGAGCTCACTCTGCCTACTTTGTGGCTTCTCTCGTTTCTATCTGTCAGTGCCGCCGCCGCCGCCAACACCTCTCTTAATTTGTGAGGAGGAGAGCAGTGTAGTAGCTGTAGCAGATATATCTACTGAAGCTGTCGGCAAAAACCACCGGTAGTTGTATCATGGTGTGGCTGGCATCACAAATTGGATTATACATTAGAAACCATAAGAGAAGTAGTAATAATAGCCCCATGCTTTTCAACCAAATGCAAATGCACTTTTGCCACACTCCACCAATCTAGGTAATTCATCGTGACATGTACAAACTATCTTACAATACATCCAAACTGGTAAAGTGAATACTTAATGGAATGAAACAGGATAACGGCGGAATGATGATGGGGGAGACGAGATACACAAATTTTATCGGATACGCTCAAGGAAAGTAAATTAGTGTCAGAGTTTCCTGAATGAATGCAACGCAACTTAACCAAATACTCAAAGCACACTGTAATACAGCAAACGATGATGATGGTGGCATTGTGTGGTTTCACTGTGGTTTACTATTCTCGTGTTTCTTTGCCGTCTGGTTTTTCACTCTTCTCACCTTAAATGAGTAGTAGTTGTATGTAAGTAAAAGTCTCATCTTATATGATGCGCCATGTGAACTGCTCTCAATTTCTCTAGTCTTTTTTATCTCTTTTGCTGCTAGTGAAGCTTTTCTTGCTTGATAATATTTTAACTAAAAAACAGGTTTGTAAAAATAGATAGCAGCTTTGGATTCCGGTGCAGTGATGTTAATCGTCTAGAATTTTATATGCACATACTTTACTCGGCCTTGAGGGAGTAATAAAGGTGAAAGTGAGATAGAACCTTTATTATTAGACAAAAGGTATATCTGTCTCAGCAGCTATACGTACATCACCACATTTACATTTAAGCAAACCTGAGCAAGAAAAGAAAGCACAAAAAACTATTATCCACACAGAGCAGCAGCGTTGGGGCTTGTGCGTTTCTCTTCTCTAAACTTTTAACATTTAATCTTGCACATTTTTCTAACCCACGCCATCACCATATTTCTTACCTTTCGTCTTGTCTTCATTTTACCAGAGTCAAGTTTGGAGTTTCCTTTCTTCTTTGAAATAGCAAAGTATATATAAGCTCACTACATGATGATGATGATGATGAGTTTTTTTTTGCTCAGAAAATCATTTCCCTATAGATGCTTAGCTAGAGCACAGCGCAGCAGTTCAACTCATTTGCTTTCTTCCGAAAATATTATAGTGCGTGCAGAGCATGCATGCTTACACATGCATACACGCGTGTACGTGGTTTTTAGAAGAATGCATCTGGCTATTCCTGAATGTAGCGCATCTCTCTATAAAGTCTTTTTCATGCCCGCCTTGTAAATTCTCTTATGTCGAGAAAAAAAATCCAAAGACAAAGAAGAGTGATGAGAAAAGGGGTTATTTTATTGAATTGAAGGGAAAGAGAATTCAATTTTCATGCCAACTGCTTCGCATCAGCTCTGCTCATCTACGTATAAAAATGTAAGCGTTGCAAATAGGTACATACAACGTTTGTGTGCACGACTTGCCTTGGTATATCCGTCGTCCCATTTTCGTTACGTTTTGTATAAAAAAGGAGTAAAAGAGATTCCTGTGATTTTCTCGCAAGTGTATATGTACATATATACAATGATTTTTACTAGTATTTAAAGGGGAAAATGATCAGTATAACGCTCTTGTTGAAGAAGAAGAAGAGAACTCAAAATCAAATGGATATGTATAAATAGTATAGTCACTTGAATTAAGGTGTTTTCACGACAATATTGGGAGTGTGATTGCCGTTGGTGCTTTCTCTGAAAATAAGTTATATTGTCTGTAGCAGCCTTAAATTGCATGTCCTCTTATCCCTTTTTTCCTTTTACTAACACCACCACTCATGGCTTGAGTGAGAGGAGCAGAGAATGCACATTGGCTACAAATATATCTTGTTTTAAAGCGAAAGAATGTAACAAGTTAGTATAAACGGATTTCTTTCGTTGAGAAAAAGAAAAGAAAAAAGATGAGACTTTAGATCCATTCAACCAATCAAGTGAAAACCCAACTTTTAGTCAGTCAGTCATTCAATCCCATTGTTATTTGTGGTGGATTACCCATCTCCTTCTTCTTTTGCTCATCTATCTAAAAAGTGACTCAAAGCAAGAAAATTGAAAGTGCCTGTCATCTTCATCTCATTCTTCTTCTTCTCCTCCTTTTAAAATCCTTTTTTTCTCTATTTTATCGTTCCATCATCCCTTCATATAAACGTTGAGAAGAAGAATAAATAACTGAATTGAATGGAAAGACGAGCACATTTTAGCTTCTAAAAGATCAATTTAAGCTCTCCACATTTGAGCACGTACGTGCAAGCAAACAAATAAATGAAATGAAAACCTGGCATTCACTGGATTTTCACTGACATTCAATGAGATTATGTAATTACTGACAGGAGCCATTTTGAGAGGGAAAGAGAGAAACGTTTATTTTGTTACTTTGTTTGCTCAAGTGGTGTGTATATGTATGTATAAATTGAGCATATTTTTATAGTAAATGTCTTAGTATGTTTCAAGTCTTTTTTTGTTTCGCTAATGATTTTTTACTGTTATTTTTTATTAATTACAGTGGTGAAGCAGTCCTATGAAACGAGAGTACAAGCCCCTCGCATTGTCAACGGATTTCCAGCAATCCTTGATTGCGTCGTAAATCCGAGTTATATGAGAGATTACATTCTCGTAACCTCTTGGGTTCGGGATAAATCCTATAATATCCTGCCAACTGCTTCGTCAATTGACTCTTCAGATAACAAATATCATATGATGTCATCAGATGGAAGACTGATCATTTGGCAAGTTGGACCATTGGACTCTAGGTCTACTTATCAATGTCGTACCTTGCATCGGCTCACGGGACAAACTTCAGTTAGTTCACCGGGAAAATTAGTTACTTTTGGTATGAATAACACACGCTCTTTCTTTTCTAGCTTCTAGTTTCTGTTATCAAAAAAAGAAAGAAAAGAAAAAAGATTTATGTTCTTCTCTTAATAAATATGCAGAATCATACATCATTTTATGAGTTTTCTTGTGAGAAAATTTTGCCAAACTTGTGTGTAGCTTCTCGTTTAAATTAAAATTTAATATATTTCTCTCTCGTTTTCACAATTTATTTTTTTCCTATATTACACTGACAGATTTAGACAGACCGTCCCGTCCCATGATTCAGTATCGTTTGAGTAGCATCATTGCCAAAGAAAACGAGCAAGTCGTCTTGCCTTGCTTCGCGCACGGTCTTCCAAAGCCTTCTGTAAGGTAAGTGTAAGGTGTAAAAAAAACTCCATCTTTAGTGATACTCGTAATATAAGTAGTTATTGTGCTCATAAGCCAAAACGGCAGAAAGAGGGAGAAGGAAAAGCGTTAAATGTAGGAACGTGAAGTAATAAGAGAAGGATTGCGTGTACGAAGGATATTAATCATCAACTCGTTTTCCCTCTCTCTCTCCTTCTCTCTTTTCCCGACTAATTTTTTTCTTCCTTTTCTCAAACTCGATTCTTTCTCCACTGCTGCCGTTTCGGTCTTATTGCCAAAACCTCAAGGCACAAAGGACTTAATTAACTAATTAATTAAGATAGATATCCTATTCCATCTTTTGCTCTCCACAAACTTGGTTTGCACCAACTTTCTCTGCAAGGCTGTAAAAATGTGTGCATTTTGTGGCATCATCGAGAGAAATTGTACACGCGCCGGGAATCCATTTTCCTTTACACTGCAATTATTGCAACACTCTTTTGCTGTACGCCAACATGGTGCTATAAAAATGTATTTTTTCCTAATTCCTTTTTGAAAACATTTTCCCCCCTTTCGTCTTTTATCACAACGTCAACTGCAATTACAGCAGGAGAGTGTAACGCGCGTTAAAATTAAATTGTTGGTTTTTGCTTGCAGGTGGTACAAGAAGGAAGGATCTCGACTGACGTCTGTGATAGACGACTCCCCCGACGAGTCAGGACACCACAGTTCCATGTATCTTTCGTCCTCTTCCACTTCCGGTTCATCAAGAAGTATTCAACAGCAGCAACAACAACATCATCAGCACCAGTCTTCCGTTTCTTCATCATCATATCGTCATGATGGGAACAGCGGGAGTAGTAGCGGCGGTAGTGATTCATCCAACTCACATAGCCCCGCTGGTTCTAGCAGCGGCAGCAACAGTCACACTTCCAGCTCTTCGTCTTCGTCAATACTTGCTAGTTCATCCGGAATGAGGCTTCTTCATGGAGCGTTGATCATAAATTCTGTAAAAGTGGCTAATAAAGGCCTGTACCTGTGCAATGTGTCCAACTCGGAGGGAAGCGAATTGCTCGAGGTAATTTTTCCCTTGACGTTGACAAATGAGAGTCATTTCCATTTCAGCCATTCTTTACTTTTTTTTACTTCTTTGCAGTATATATAAGGATATACTTTACACTTCTTTTAATAGCATGTTTATTAGTGTAGGCATGTTAAAAGAAAAAAAACTACATAGTATATGTGTAATATGAGCATTGTGTAGTACAACTGCTTATTACAAAACTAACTACTTATTAGAGACTTTTGTACAAAACTGACACGCGGTCGGCTCTTATATTTTTCTTCTCTGTACGCACACACACACTTTCTTGAGTACGTTTCCGATTTACAAAGTTGAAAGTATAGTCACCAGTTGAACCATATCGTCTCGTCACCACCACATGCTGTACCTACTACTACACTGGTCAATGCTCCTGGCACATGATAAAACTTTAAATAAGTTAAAATGCATGCTCCTAAAAAACCACCCTGACCAAGCATTTGGATATACCTGCCTACTTTCTGCTTAAGAACAATTAGTTTTCTCCAAAGAGCTACTAATTTCCCTTCGTGTCTTACGGCAGCTTGTGCTAAACTGAACATAATACTAAACTTCCTGTATAACCACCACGAGTAGGTATGCACACACATCTCAAGTTTGAAAAAATACTCAAAATGTATTCTTGAAAGTGTGTTGTACGAAAGGAGTAGGATATTTAGTGGGAACAAGAAAAAAAGTGTAGTGTGTAGTAATAAAAAGTAAAGGGAGAGAGAGAGCTCCATGAGCATGTGAACTGTGTGGGCTTTTGTAAGTGCCCTTCAGTTCTTCTCATTACTCCTCCTAGTCGTTTTTGCCATTTTCCTTGAGGAATTTTTTTTATTTTCACCACCACTACAACTACGCTGCCCTGACTTGACGTGTTTCTTAAAAGATGATCATGTACATTGCACTAAGAATATACAGCGTTGTATATTCTCCCTTAATTCTCCACTGCATTCGTTAAGGCTCTCTCTCTGCTGTAAAGATTGTGGTTCTCTGGTCTTCCTCCATCATGCATGATACGTTTTGCACACCTTTCGGCTAACAATAATTAAATTGCTTTGCCGCTTTTACTGTTTAGACCGACATCACTTTTCCTTGTTTTCACTAACTACCCCTCAAGTAGTAGTCCATGTTGCCGCTAGTAATATTTTTACTCTGTCGTATGATGTACATAATATACCTATACATCCATTTTGAACAAACGAACGCGCAGTGGTATATAAGGGCATTGTACGGAAGTAGTACAAGTGGCACTAGTAGTTTGTTGATCTTGATGATGATGATGATGATATTACAAGTTTTTGGCAACAACTACACACTACTACTCGTTGGTTATTAACCAAACAAAGTTTTTGAAAAAAGTTACAGTAAAAAAAGTTGTTGGTCCTGTTATTGTAGAGCTGTATAATGGCCGCTAAAAGTACAGTGTAGTGTTTGTATGTGATATGCCAAGTTGAAGCTTTATAGTAGTTTTGTAATGACTGTTGTTTGGTGTAGTTGGATGTGATGGGAAAAGCTCATTAAATTCTTTATTTACATGAAATAGAATATTATTAGTTTTTCAACGCTCTCCAAGAAAACTACACACAACAAATTCTTTTATCGTTCCTGATATTATTATTATTATTATGGTTTTGCTTGTACAGAAAAGAGGAAGTGTCGTTTTTTATAATCTCCATCCAAGTTGCAGTCACATTCACATTGTCATCTTATTTTTCATTTATGCCACTCTTTTTTTATAGGTCGAGTCTTATTGTGAGGTCACCTCTTACAGTTAACCTACATCCAAAGAAACTGAGTGTCGACTTGGGTAAAAGTGCAGAATTCACTTGCTCCATACTATCGGGAGGAGGAGGTGGAGGGGTAGAGACTCAACATTTAGTCCAGTCCTCTACCCCGTCCTCTACTATTCACTGGCTCAAGGATGGCGTTCCACTGCTTTCTGCTGCCGCAAGTGGGGGAAGCAGGGTGAGGTTTATTGGTCACAACAGGATTTCCATCCAGTCTGTTTCCAGAGAATTACTATTCACTGGCTCAAGGATGGCGTTCCTCTGCTTTCTGCTGCCGCAAGTGGGGGAAGCAGGGTGAGGTTTATTGGTCACAACAGGATTTCCATCCAGTCTGTTTCCAGAGAAGATCAAGGCATGTATCAGTGTTTGGCAAAGAATGACCATGGCTCTGTTCAGCAGTCTGCTCAACTGTGGCTAGGAGGTAAGGATGACGATGAAAATGTTGTTGGAGCTTTAATTACTGCTCAACTTTGTTATTATTTTGTGTAATTAATATGCATATAAATAAAATGATAGTGATAGCATATGTATAACAGCACGAGAACAAGTTGCTATAAATATTTTGTCTTTGCATTTTCCAACCAACATTATCATCAAGAAAGCCAAAAAAGTCATCATCATTTAATATACATTTACGTCTAGAGCTACGTTCATCTATCGGGGTATATATGATATGATGTCAATGTGGTCCTAGAAAGCGGAAAGAAATCATGGGTATGACGATGAAAATGTTGTTGGAGCTTTAATTACTGCTCAACTTTGTTATTATTTTGTGTAATTAATATGCATATAAATAAAATGATAGTGATAGCATATGTATAACAGCAAGAGAACAAGTTATAATAAATATTTTGTCTTTGCATTTTCCAACCAACATTATCATCAAGAAAGCTAAAAAAAAGTCATCATCATTTAATATACATTTACGTCTAGAGCTACGTTCATCATGGGTTATATATGATATGATGTCAATGTGGTCCTAGAAAGCGGAAAAAAATCATGGAGAAAATGTAAATATAATAATAATACATTTTAAAGTTCATCCAAGTCAACTCAAGGAAATAATGGTGGAGAACATTAAGGAAGAAAAGGAAAACAAGAAGGAAGAGAACACAGGGCAAAGGAAACTTTTTAATAGTTAAGAGTCAAGGGAAAAGAGCGCTAAGTGGTAGTAACATGCTTGTGTCAACTTAAAATACTCTAGCATTTCCACTGATTGTTGTTTCCAACTTTTTAGGAAAACGACTAGGGAAAATCTGCGTAGTTTATAGAAAAGAAAAAAAAGTTGTGTATGCAAAACAGGAAGCGCAAATCATTTTATACCATCAAGTGTTCCACACTGCTGCTGCTTAAGAAGAAAAAAGTTGCAAACATAAAAAAGCTAAAGTGAGCTTAGCCATAAAGCCAACTTGTTTGACTCATATCACAATTAATGCCAAACGCAGTTGATTGTTTTTTGTTAATTTTTTATTTGTTAGGAACTCGATAAAAAATTGTATACGCCTTATTTATACCGTATTATTCCAGAGGAAGGAACTGACGAAAATATTTTGACTTTTTAGTTTGTCGCATAATCTTTTGTGTTGATTTAAAATGAGTAAATTAAAAGGAATAAAAAATAGAAATTATATGCGCTTGTGCAACTCTTTAACATTTTTTCCTGAACCTGACTTTCGGTGTCGATTCCAGAAAAAATCATCATTTTTCGTGTGCATTGTAAATCAACACTGTCAAGATTTTTTTTCAGATTATTTAAGTGTAGAAGCAATGAAACGAAGGAGAAAGTGTATAATAGAAGCTTCATAAGTGGTCGTTTCAAGATT
>JAANSP010002420.1:0-12845 GCA_036850745.1 Homidia socia | reverse complement strand
AAAAGGATAAACAAATTAACAAACTGCTTCTTTTAAAAAGAAACTTGAGAATGGTTGCTAAATATTTGTGTGAATTACCTTTTGTTAAGCCCTACAGACTGCAAAAAAATATTAATTTTGCGTGAGAATAGAAAAACAGTTATTATCACCGCAATGCAATAAACCTGATGATAACGATGGGAGAAATTCTTAAACTAATTTAAGGCTTGACTAACTGACTATTGATTTTGATGATCAACAAGTCAAAGTCAAAGCAAGTTTAAAATTAGAAGGATGCAATAAAAATATTATCGCTTCGCTATCCATCCGCTGATCTGTGTTTATAAGCAAGTGGACTGCCTAATGGACAGTAGTACAAGTTTAAATTCCAAAGAGCAAAGTCCATGATGAGAGAGGAAAAAGTAACCAAATCTTTTTAGGGGTCACCTATGCATCAAGATATTTTGTATTCAAGAAGGGAACAAGTAGAAGAGTAGAACGTTAGTTTTGAAATTTTGAGGCTGTATTGTTTGGATGATCCCCAAGTTAGTAGTAAAATCTTGTCAATTTCCTGACACTGATTCAACATTTTTCATACGCGCCAAAACGCCGTATGCACCAATAGCATCAAGCTGATGGAGACAATGATTAATGGGCATAAAGAGACGCTCTATGGTCATCTAAATCATTTCGTTTCTCATTGTTTCTTTGCTTTTCGTGGACTTTGTATTTAGTATGCAACTTTGTATGTAAGGTCTGTGGAGTAAACGAGCAGTGACGGCAAAATTTAATGATGTCTTTTCACAAAGAAACCAAAGAAAAAATTCTTTTTCAGAAAGTTAAAATGATAAGGTAGGAAAGTCTAATGTTCGATGATCATTCATAAAATATACATAGTAGCAGCAGCAGCAGCCGTGTTGTAGTTATAGAGCACAACGACGCCAGCCAGTGGCTTTGTGACATTGACATATTGACTTTTGATTATTATAACTTCAAATTCCCAAAATACCTCAACGATAATAAGCTCATGATGAAAATGTAAAGTGCAACTTTACAGAGAAATCTGCACAGGGCACAAAATTTTCTTTTCTGTGCATGAGACAATGAGCACGTATACAACAATTTGAAGTTGGATGATCAATCATGCAAATGCAAACACAAAACTGCTATATAGTGCTTTTCCTCATAATCATCATCGTCATCAATTTGGCATGTATCGTCATATAATAGTCATCATGACCAGTGCATGACCAACCAGTAGAGGTAGTGAGTTGTTGTGACGTACTCTAACTAACCAAACTAGTCATGTTAAACCATGATGGAAGACACGTAGCTGAATGATTGAGCGTAGATAAGATCAAATAGAGCGGTTAACTGGGGATTTAATCTTGACGGACAGACAGACAGACAGACAAACAAACTAAAAACATAACTACGCTAAATCAAAGATTCAGCTACGTAATAAATAACTTCAGGAATATCAATATCATCACAGCATCTTCATCATCAGCATACCGCCACCACATCATCGTCGTCGGCATCCAAAAAAACCCACCAGTCAATAGTCAATCGATCAGAGGGATAGATAAATGAACAGAAAACAGGTCGTAAGCTTGATCCTTTTTAAAGCAAATATTGAATGTAAATCAATGACGTCTGAGAAAACAGTTAATTACAATTTCCTGTTTGTACACATATTCATCATAATAATGCACTGTGCTGTGACAAGTGTCATTTATACGCAACAACAGTTTCATAGGTATACATGTATTACCTTGTTGCGTCTTCTTCCTTCGAACAAGTCGTGAATTCGAAGAAATAAACAAACACGTCAAAAAAATTAATCCTTCATTTGCAACAAGCATACACAATGTACTTCATTCAGAATTGTAAGTTCTTCTTAATAAAAGTAATAATAATCCGCTAAACTAATTAACACTAAATGTATATGTTATATAGGACGCTTATCAATCTTTTTATCATCAGTCAGGTCATCCTTGTAAAACTCACTTTTTTACTCTTTTTACTTGATGATCCCGACGACTACTTGGACGGCTGACTGACGACAAGGATGAAGAATCGCCACCACTGGTGATGATCATGATGACGACCTCTACTCAGCAGCAGTACTAAAAAATTCCAGTTTTACAATTCATTGTGCATCTCTCGTCAAATAATAAAAACAGCAATGTATTTCATATCATTATCATCGTATAATGTACCACAATTTCATCCCAGTAGAATAAACTTGCTATTTTTAATATTCTTGTTGTATCATTAAAAAAATGTGATAGAAAAAAAGCAAAAAAAACTGGACACTGGTATGCATGTCATGTCGTGTTGGGTGGTGAAGTGAACATAAAAATTTACTCGGTACACACACTCTTAGTACTGCAGAAAATTGTATAATATTTGGGTTTCAATTCAACTTAAAAATTCAACTTTGAACTTGGCTTGCACGCTGCACGTGTACCTTTTTCATTTTTTCATTTTTTGTTCTTGAATGTCTCGGAGTGCCCCGATATGTTTTAAAAAACGGAATTGGGTGCATTATTGCATTATCATTAAAAAATAGTGAAGTAGTAAATACCTAATCATATTTTTGGCATTGGTATCTCGGAATAATATAATAAAATAAGAGTTGATGGTCAACAACATTTTAAAAATTTGCTTGTTATTGTTGAAAACAAGCACGACTAACAAGCAAAGAAAACCCGAAAAGAGGTTGTTGCATTGTAAGAAAAACAAACATGCCAAAGTCCTCCTATGATGATTGATTGTTGATTGTTGGTAATAATAAATACATGCATTCACAACAATGTGAACAATGTTTATAAAATATGCAGGGATATAATAGAGTCGTGATTTCAGCCTTTTGTAGCTTTTGAATAATATAACGCAAATGAAGTTAATACGAGGCAATAATAAAAAGTAATATCTTTCCGAGAAACGATTTCAATGTAGGGACCGCTAAATAAATACTACCAAGTAAGTCGTAAGACTCGCAAGCCTCAATTATCCGCGAAAAAGTATTTCGCATATGCACAAATGGCGAATAAAAATAGGAACGTGATCTGATCCCTTTTTATTTTCTTCTTCATCGTCTACCTAACAATTTACGCACACAAGTACAAGTGAATGCAAATACTAATTAATACACAAACAGTTTCACCGAATCCCAATGACGAGCGACAAACTAGGGACTAATATAACATACTTACAAAGTGACAACAAAGTTGACAAAGTAATTACTAGCTAACCACATATGCAAATGAAGTGTGCCATTCTTGGAAATCATTTACGTAAAATAAAATATGGAAAACTTGTATACAGTAGACATACAAAAACCTCATTCATTAAATCAAACTAATTGGCAATCTTATCAGTATTCATCAGGACTCTGCTAGCTAAATGAATATTAGCATTAATTATCCATAATAACATAATATTCATTCAGCCTTTCTCAATTCTCGGCATATTCAAGTAACGACGAGAGTTTTATGATGATGTGTACTGGTTATACATCAATAATATATGAATTATATAATAATTAGTAATTAGGGATTGGGGACTTGATGCACCTTTCCAAGTTTTGTACGCACGACAAATAGTTCAGGCTCATGCACGTAAGCCAGTAATTTCTCAAGAAAAATCAGAGCTGGTGGTGACGGAGGAGCCGTTATTGAGGACTCAACAAAAGATTAATAATGAAAATGACGTGTGTATTTACTTAAACACGCATCGGCAAAAAGGTGAGTCACCCATATACGTATGTTTCAGCTAAAATAAAATGAAAAGACGATGCCTTACAACAACTAATTATGCAATTAAAAGCACTAACTAACCTGATCTGACCAATAACAACTAACAACCTAACAACTTACGTCTTCCGTTTTAAAGATTAAGTACAAATTCCTTTCACCTTACGCACAAAACCAATTTCCCCTTTCTCAGGCAGGGCAGGAATCCAATGTCCTCCAAGCTATATAAAAATGACTCAAATAACAAACAGCGCAGTCGTAATAGCCGAACGAAACCTGCTCGTACAAAACAACAAAGAAGAGCTCAACAACGAACCCGTAAACCCTCTCTCTGGAAATCCCAGAGAACAAAAAACATCTTCTTTCTTAAACGGTAACGTTGACCCATCACGACACGTGCTTAAACCAGTGCATAATAAAAAAACAAGGACAACACCAAGACAGGACACCAATCAATCGTTATAACTTTTATACTAGGATATTCTATTTCACGACATATCAATCACGACAAACTAGTAGCAAAAACAACCAATCTCATTTCACCCCAGAAAAGAGATAACCTCAACAAGAAAAAAAAACATCATCATACATTATCAACCTAACATCCGCGCAGAACCTCATAAATAAGCATTAAATATTAATGTCAAAGCAAAGCCGATTAATTAAAAGCACATTTATAATACACTGAGATTATTATGGTGGTGTAAAAGACCCCTACTACAACTAACTAAAATAACATTATTATTCATGTTATTTTAACCTAACATCCGCGCAGAACCTCATAAATAAGCATTAAATATTAATGTCAAAGCAAAGCCGATTAATTAAAAGCACATTTATAATACACTGAGATTATTATGGTGGTGTAGGTAGAAGACCCCTACTACAACACAACTAACTAAAATAACATTATTATAATTCATGTTATTTCGTTGTAACCCTCCTGCAGTGAAAGATCACACAAAAAATAATTTTTTAATATATACATTCTACATGACAAGCAAACCGACTATAACTCTCGCTCATTATCATAATAACACANTTATTTTTTATATATACATTCTACATGACAAGCAAACCGACTATAACTCTCGCTCATTATCATAATAACACAACTAAATAAAGTAAATTTTTCTGCTAAATAACCATCTTCCAAGAAGAGTCACTTACGTGAGTACAAGAAGATGCAAAAATAAAATATTTTATTATTATTATGTCTGCTGCTGGTCACTTTTTCTTACATTTGAGTCATTTGAGCTTCAGCAGTCGATGAGTATAGCATACCTCCGTCCGTATTTAAGTTTTTTGAAGAAACAAGTAACGAAAATCCCCACACGAGTTGACGACGACTATATTTGAGCACTTGCAGCAGCAAAACCAACCCAGCAAGTTGACTTTTTTTATTATTTACCTTGCAAATTTTCATCCACGATCAAGGTACTCATGCAGGTTAATTAAAACAAGAGTGTGAATAAGATCCTTGCAAGTTAGTACTACGTACCAGATCAACTACAGCGAAAAACGTACGTACATCATAAAGAGAGAGAGAGATTATTTTTTCCTCTGTTGTCTGAAAAACAAACTGTATCGTAAAATCTCACTAAAACCAGTGTGCAAAGTGAAACAAACAACCTGGATTGGATTGTTGGACAAGTTTTGTATCAGATTATTTATGTTCATGATCAAGTAGTGAAAATTTTACTGCATTTTTTTGCAACAAACATACATACATAATAAGTCTTCATCAACATTATCGTCTTCATCGTCGCCTGCAGACATTAACTGGTAAAGTGAAAGGTGCTCCAGAGTGTTCTATATGCTTGTGAACATTTTCAGCAGCATAGCAGTTGGTATTTATCTACATACCATGCAGGTTATTTCACTGCTAAAAGTTTAATTTTGTTATTGAGTGATTGCAAATAATCAAACTGTTTAAGATACGACGTAATGAATCGAATAAGAGTAAAACTTCAAATAATCATGATCCTAACGATAGTCGTGATCGGGTGCGCCACAACGAGTATCAGTGACAGGAGCAGCAGTAGCAGATCTACCACATCGAGAAGAACGAGACATCACAGGAGTAGTAGAAGCAGTAACAACGATTTGCACCTTGAAATGGAGTTTAACAGAAACGTAAGTGTTAATTAAGTACTTTTTTAGTCTTGTTAAAAAGCTAAATATGTATATAAAAAAAATTTCAACATGCAGTGTGCACGTGAAAAATTTAGTTAATTCTTATCATTATTATTTTTTGCAATATATGCAGGCGCTTCTAGTCAGCACTGTTTGGAAATGTCAAACTCCAAAACCGAGACTAGTGTACCTGAATGAGGCTCTACAAGAGCATGTCATTCCACCCCACATGCACTGGTTTGTCAATGCTGCAGTGCTCTACCGGTGTGAAAACGCGCTAGGTAAAGTTTTAGACGGACATTTTACAACAATTATTATATGATTTTTAAGGATGTTATTATCTGGCTTGATAAATTTAAAAATCCTAGGATTAACCAAGAATAAATATTTTTTGTGTTTAGGTTGCTGCACTCATCCCCAAGTATGCAGCCCATTAACATCACAGAACGTAACGATAACGTTCAAAGCAAAGAATATGAATACCGAGCAGTTTTCGTTCCCCCAACTTCAATTTAGTAATCACACGAGCTGCTCGTGTCAGCATCCTACAACTTGAGAAAGAAATCAAATATATAGACTCCGCGATTAAGTTACCGAAATGTGTTCAATTTTATTTTTTATTAATTAAAGTTAATTGAAATCAAAACTTATCTCTCCGTCATTTTCATTGAAGCGCAAACTGAAATGAGCAAATTCACGTGTACTAGCTTTCAGAAAATACACGCCCTGTTTACTAAACCTTTCCCAAGTCACACGTTCGCCTGGCTTAATTTCCACTCTAGGCCCTGTCGAAATCACGGTTTTCTCATCCAAGTGCCAATCCACCCAAAGAGCGATTCCATTCGTCTGCTTACTGTCACACATTGTAGTGCTGATCTTCCCGTTAGTCTCTTGTTTCACAGGCTTCTTGGTTAGGTCAAACTCCATCAGAGTCACGGCTGGAGACGTTGCGAATGTCTCGTATTCCCAAAGCGGTTGTGCGTCAACCGGGGAATCGGCAATTGACGAAGAGTCCTGTGAGGCAATAAAACGCAGAGATACACAAACATCATAAATAACATGTTAATGTTGATTGATGAAAGGTAGGCAACAAACATAGGTAGGCAGACAATATTAAAACTTTTACCCGAATTAGCTCATCAAAGTCTACGAGGTCGAATTCCCGAGCAGCAACTCCAACGGGCGCGTTAATTTTCCACAAGTGTGTGAAACTGCAAGCCACTCCCCTGAGAACAGCTTTACAAGGGGTAACGACTACACTGTCAGACACTAGTTCGCTTGAGAGGGAGCTTTTCATATACCAAAATAACAAGTTATTCCAGGGATACGTAGCCCCATGAAAATACGGATCCCCAGTTATTAGATCGACCTAGAGAAAGTAAATACTCAAATTATAGGTATTCCACCTCGTCCAACTCAAAAACAGAAGCAACCCTCTGTACATTTAATAAGCCGTAGGTATCTACCTTCATTCCCTCGAAATCAGCAGCAGTAAGGTCCTCTATGCACTTATCCAGCACAGCTACAACATCCCCAACCGAATTCTCCTTCGCTATCCTATTACCAAACTCTAAATTCTCTTTACACCGCTCAGCGACAAATACTCGCTTAGCGCCGATTTTCGCAAGAATTATAGGCAGTACAGAACAGTCACTTAAACACAAACAAACAGTTTCAGAGCCCACGGCAATGTTACGCTGGAAAGTCCTTATGAACGTCTCGTACCTCTCACTCTCATTCATCATATAAATTTGAGAACGAGAAAGCAGTGTGTGCAACCCACAACCGCAGACGGGATGAAGTTTGGGAAATTCTATCACATTCTCTTCACTCACATCAAACCAAAATGAAAATTCGTCATGCGCAGAGTAGATTACTCCGTTCCCAACTGTTAGATCTGCTTTTCTAGGAATAAAATAAACACTGTGCATCCAGTGATCCCTCCATGCGGGAGTCTGAGAAACGCACTGCTTGTTGAACCAATGCTCTGGTCCCTTGCTGACGTAAGAAGGCTGACAGGTAAGGATGTTGTCTCCACTAGTATCCATTTCCAAATCCCACCAGAGAAACACTGCGTTCGCTTTTCCGCTATTTTCAACTTTAAAGTTTACAACAGAATTCCTGTAGTTGGGAATTGGTGTCGGTGACGTAAAATCGAATTTGAAAATTGGAATTGGAGAGCTGAGTGGAGTAAACTCGTCACGTTGAATTGCGTCTAGCTGGAGGTCCTGACATGAAGGCACGCCAGGGCATCGTGATGAATTCAGAAGGGAACTGTACTGTGACATTGTCACTAATTTTCAGGTTTGCAGGCAAAGAGTTCCACTTTTCCACGTCAGCACACTCGACCACTTGGGCAAATACTGTTGAAGCACTAGGTATCACCACCGCTGTAGGCTGTGCAAAATATATACACACAATACACATCATCATAAGTTAATATTTTCAAATCTAAATTTATTTTTAAGTTTCAGTATTAGAAAAGAAACCAACCGTGAGCAACTCTTGGTGAGCGTGATTAAACGTGGAAATGGCCCATTCACCGATAAGTTCCGTGTCAAACACTTCAGTAACCAGCAAGTTACATCTGTAAGGAATGTCAACTCCAACGATAAGCTCATTGGATCGTTTTGGAATGAGCTTGATTCGATCCTGGAACCCATTTCTTCTCACAACCTTTTTCGCACACTTATCATCATAATATGTTAATATTTTTAAATCTAAATTTATTTTTAAGTTTTAGTATTAGAGAAGAAACCAACCGTGAGCAACTCTTGAAGAGCGTGATTAAACGTGGAAATGGCCCATTCACCGATAAGTTCTGTGTCAAACACTTCAGTAACCAGCAAGTTACATCTGTAGGGAATGTCAACTCCAACGATAAGCTCATTGGATCGTTTTGGAATGAGCTTGATTCGATCCTGGAACCCATTTCTTCTCACAACCTTTTTCGCACACTCGAGCATTGGAGTGAAAGCGTCACACGCAAACACATTATCAGCCCCTGCGACAACTGCCATCATACTCAGGAGACCAGTACCAGTTCCAATGTCCATAAAGCGTCACACGCAAACACATTATCAGCCCCTGCGACAACTGCCATCATACTCAGGAGACCAGTACCCGTTCCAATGTCCAGGACGTTTACCACCTCCCCGTTTGACTTTAATCGTGCGATTTCGAACCGCAGTGCATTAAAGTACCTCATGTTCTGCAATATAATTCAAAAAATATTGAACTTTCTTTCTAGTTTTCTCTCCAACGTGGTACAAAAAACATCTTGGGTAAATACGCAGGTACTCAAAACTAACCCGGTCATCATCGTGAAGCATGTCAGCAAACGCAGACCGGGCAATTTCTTGGTGATAATCATAATCCTCTGGCATCTCTACCCATTCCATCTTTCCCGTTGTGTTGTTTAGACGGGACATAAATGAGAGTTCTCTCTTTCCAGACTCCACTGCTGCTGCTGCTGGATCCTGCTGGAGTGAGGTGGGTAATAAAAATGGGGCTGCACCACCGGGATCTTGAGCAGCGTTTTCATATTCTGTCCCTGATGAAGCTTGGTCATCAGGTTGTGACGCTCCTCCTGGAGTACCAGAAGCTTCAGCAGGGGGTGGCGATGTTGTTGTGTTATTGTAACCCATCGCTTATCGATGAATTTGACAGTAATGCTAGCACAAAACAACGTTTCCGGTTTTCAGCAGGTGATTGGTTTTATTCACACTTGACAGTTCAACTTCCAGCGTACAACACACAGACAGCTTGCCACATAATGCAACTTGACCACTGGGTTACTTTACTTCTGCAATGAAGTCATGCACTCAAAAGAAAATTGGAAAGTTTATAAAGTGAAAACATTTCCAGAGTAAAAAGTTTTTATTCTGTGTGAAAGCATGATATTTTGACTCGCGGCTTGTTTTATCATGCCCCAGTCTTGAATTTTGCGCAGCGTTGTGTACGTTTATGAAATGAGCATGAACACAAACGTTCAGCAGTCGCTGGAATTTTCAGAAATTTACGATGTTTTTTCGTCCAAGAAAAAATGCATACATTTTTCATTATTTCCCTTTTTGAAAGCGTTTTTGTTTTCATTCATTATTATTTCTTTCAAATGTATACATTCATGCACCGTCCATTGTCAATTACATGTTATGTCAGGTCAGAGAGAGAGAGCATTAAAAATGATATTTTATTTATTTCATTCATTATTAGGAACAAAAAAATAATCGATACCATCCTTCGCTTCTTCATCTTACTATTATTACTAATCGTAACGAAATAATTAAGCAGTTATCGGTATTTTCTGCACAAGCAAGTAATACGCAACATTAAGTTCCAAGAAAATATTTTCTGTTGTATACAAATTAGTACCAACTGTACTGGCACCAAGCACCACCATGCATCTATGCTTGATCAGTTTCTCTTGCAAAAAGCAAAATGGAATGTCATGTCATGTAAAATCGGTGGTACTACCGATTCGGTACTTTGGATAACAGTCCCTTTTTTAGAGGTGTATTCATTCAAAACATTTTCTCATTGATACCAGCAGCAGCGACAGCAGCGTACTAGCTACACAACTGCAATTCTTTAGGTTTTTTAAACCATACCTTACCTTTTTTACATAAATACAAATACACTTTGCATGTAAGTTTTTTCTACAGACAGACCACCAAAATTATTCTTCTTGTTCAGCAGTTCAGCAGCAGCGCATATTATTACTCAACGCAAAAAAAATCAACAACAAAACAACTTCTTCGCTTCTCTGAATACATTGCTTTTTGCTTGGTTGGTTGCTTGTGCTTGCTTGATATATGAAATACCACAAAGAAAAGAAATATTCTCTTCTCTCTCTCTCTCTCTCTCTCTGCTACACACATTTAGGATTGGGAAACCTAGCTAGGAACGAGTTGGTGGAGGATGGATTTTTTACATGGAATATTATGTGTGTAGCTTCTTTATACCAAACTAAAAAACTACCCTCTCTCTCTCTTTCTCTCGGAAAATAGATGATGATCCTAACAAATAATGCAATTCAATATTAGGTAGCAGACACAAGGCAGATAGATAGATAGAGAAATAGAAAAGAGAAGCAGCGTTAATGCCGTTTTTTCCTCTTAAAAGGATTTTTTTTCATTCAACAACATAAAGACAAGTACAAAGTAGTGTATGAGAACAGCATTAATAGAGGAGCATTATAGTATGGAATAGTATGACGATGATGACGATGTCCAAATAGCCCGATACAACTTACTGTTCCACTCCATACAAAAACCGAAATGATATCCATATTTACTGGACTAGCAGCAGCAGAGAGGAGTAGCTACTACTACTACTACTACGACGGACGTTTCGCTAATCGCTACTACTCCATCCAACAACAACAACCAAAAACCAACTTCACTCCAATCTAAAACTGAATGCAAGAACTTGAATTTGATGATGATAGTAGGTTTTTTTCTTACTAGCACAAAACCAACAGCAGCAGCAGCACACACACAGCAAGTAGCATGATGATGGTGTGAGCGATTTTTAAAAAAGTAAAATTTTTGCTAATTATTATTATTTTTTAATCGGGTACATACTTTGAAGAAATTGAAGATCTGTATGTGGTGTGGTGGATAAATAAATTTTGTTACTGAGAAAAAAAATTGTGCTGCTGTTTTTTGAGAGAGGAGATATTTTAGCAAAACTGGAGAAAAGCTAAAAAGCTTCTCCAGTATATATTGTAGTGTGCTATAGTTTAAAAAATCTAATAATTTCCGAGTGATTAAAATTGAAACATTATTATTATTAGTCATCATCGACTTGTTGTGGTGACTCATATGTTAAAACATCGTCTTTAAATGGGTTTTGAATTCGCAAGTACTTTTGGTGTGTGTGGGAAAGTTTAGAAGCGTTTAGTTGAAACAACCGGCGACTTGTTTATTTTGGAGCTATTTGTCTTCTTGAGTAGCTTTTTTCTCGTTTGAAAAAATTACATTATAAAGTTGAGTAGGCAGGGTGGGTTTTAGTTTTTTTGGTTAATTAATACTGTAATTTTTAGTAGGTGTAGTTTGTTGAGAGTTTATGTTTCTTGAAAAATAGTTTGAAAGAAGTTGTAGTTGTCATAGATACTAAAAAAGAGAGAAACGAGGTTATTTTCTCAGAAATAGGGAAGATTTATAATAATTCAGTACTACTTGTGAATTTTGGCCGGTTTCAACATGAGTAACGTTGGTAAGTGTTTTTACTTTATTTTTGAAACTTTGTCAGCTGATATGATGCTCGGTTTCAACATGAGTAACGTTGGTAAGTGTTTTTACTTATTTTTTGAAACTTTGTCAGCTGATCTGATGCATTTAATTTTTTGTTGTGCTTGTAAAATATGGTTTGTTTGTATGGTTGCTCCATTGGAATATTTGGAATTAGTTTTTAGAAAGAGCATGACTATGACTTATAGTTGATAGTTGGTTCAATGCATAATACCCTCTTTGGTTTTTAGTTATAGTTTTTGTGAGTAGATTAATTTGGAAGAATATATTAAAATAAAAATTACTGTATTGTATTTTTTTTCGTGTGAAAAATGACAGTCGTTCCTAGAGCATTCCGACTCCTCGAAGAATTAGAACAAGGTCAGAAAGGAGTTGGAGATGGTACAATAAGTTGGGGTCTCGAAAACGATGATGATATGACCTTGACACATTGGACAGGGATGATAATAGGACCTCCTAGGGTAAATAGTGTAAAAAAAATTCCCATTCTATTAATTTTATGATTTTTTTTGCTTTATTCGATCGAGTGTTTTGAAATTTTGAGTATTTGAATCTTTTTCTTTTATTTAATCCTTTTGACAGACCCCATATGAAAATCGAATGTACAGTTTAAAAATGGAATGTGGCGACAGGTATCCTGATGACCCTCCAATCATCCGATTTCTTTCGCGTATTAATATGACTTGTGTTAATAGTACCACCGGTTTGGTGAGTA
>JAANSP010002419.1:0-12845 GCA_036850745.1 Homidia socia | reverse complement strand
GAAGATATATAACCCGTACTGTACTTACAAACAAAGAGAATATATTATTGAGTATGTATTGAGGCTGAAAAATCTGTTATTAAAAATGTTTATGCCTAATAACCAGTATGACATTTGAGATTTTTTCAACTTATTGGCAATATGGACTCATGGTGAATGAAACATGGGATGTCTGTTTAGCTGCCGACCTCGTAAATCAAACAACGTTTCATTCAACCAGTCAACATCTCCATCAAAGAAATGCAAACTTTAGAAAAGCCGACAATATATGCAAGAGCAACAAAATTATATGCTATTAGAGTGTATACTTTGGTGCGGGCACATTCCATAACAAGTTCTACAAACACTATATGTATAAAAAAATGAAGAAGAGTTAAGATGACGGTGCATGCATGCCATTACAGTACAGTTAGCTACCATAAATGACATTTTTAAATGTCTTTAAATGGACGTCACGTCCAAGTCAATATGATTGTATGAAGATAATGAATTGATTAAGAAAAAAATATATAAATTGGAAAATGTTTTATTTTGTTTACATTCTACTGTTTGCCAATTCGCATGAGAGAAAAAAGCCGTATGTAAATACGTTTGACGACGCACATTGGTTGACGCGAAAGCGGATGCAAAAAAGAGAGATTAATACCACTTTACCAAAGATAGACAATAACTGAATTGAAAGCAGTTATAACAGCAGAAATATATTAGATAGATTATAGAATTATTGCAGCATGCAGTGCATATTATAATAATGACTACGCTACTCTAAAGTTTAGATAAGGCAATAGAAAAAAATTAAAACAGCACAACATTGGCAGAGTCAAATTGAAATTGTGCTCATTAGCAAAATTTTACCAAAGATAGACAATAACTGAATTGAAAGCAGTTATAACAGCAGAAATATATTAGATAGATTATAGAATTATTGCAGCATGCAGTGCTTAATATAATAATGACTACGCTCTACTCTAAAGTTTAGATAAGGCAATAGAAAAAATTAAAACAGCACAACATTGGCAGAGTCAAATTGAAATTGTGCTCATTAGCAAAATAGAAAAGATATTGCTTTATTTGCTTGGCATGTTTTACAGTTGTCGTGTCTTTAAAAAAATTATACAAATGCAAGCTGTAAAAATGGATTAAAAATGTTTTAGCAATAACAACCAAAAGCTACCACCAACCAACAAAAGGTCATATTATGTATTTGTATCAAAGCAAAACATATTTAGTAATAATAATGACTTACCGGTTTAAGATCGCAGTGTATGATATTTTCCCTTTTGAGTAGAGATAAACACTTCAAAAGTGACACGGCAAACTTGCGTATCAAGCCGGTGCTAAAGCCTTGGTAGTGATTCCTCCGTATTAGCTCGTACAAGTTGAGGGACATGAGCTCGAACACGATACATAAATGGTTACGAAAGTAGAAAGAAGAGTACATTCGTATGACCTGGAAAATACATTTGACAACAAAATTTAAGAAATGTAAAATAAAAAAAACTGTTGATGGTGAGCATTTCATACGAGTATCGGTACTTACGGTGTTATCATGGTCCCGTTTTCTCAAGTGCTCAAGAATCTTAACCTCAACCAGGGCCTGGGCATGGAACCTCTTTTTATTCCTAATGATTTTAATGGCAACTTGACTCTGAGTTTTGTGATCTGTCGCGCGAATTACTTGGCCAAAGGATCCTTTGCCGATGACTTCGAGAATTTCGTAGCGGTATCCTATATGATCTCTGTTAACTATTTAAAAGAGAAAAAAAGAAGGAATTTTATCAAGTTTATTTTTATAGCCATTTTTAATTATTTTGATGTCATCCTTCTGTTACACAAACGTTTTCTTTGTTTTCTCACAATCAGATTCACTTGATCACGTGTGCATTTTATATGCATGGACTCTGATTACTATTCTTTTATGCCTCATGTCATCAACATAACAGAAAAGCGAATATGTACATTTTTTACATTTATATTCTTGCTTTGCAAGTCAAGATTTTAGTACGCGCTCTTATCTGCCATCATCCAGAAACTGAAATTGAATTTCCCTTTTTAAAGTAGTAGCCTTTTTCTTTCTCATTCACTAGTCACGACTTGTCAGTGATTAAAGCAGCGAAAATGAAGACAAGCATTCAAGGACGGTTTCACTTGGTGAGTACACATGTACAATGTGCATTCAGAAGCCTGATTCGTCGTGTCATAAGTTGTAGACATGGACAGTAAATTAGTGAATACATATATACCCAACCAAAAACACGGATTTTTATCAAACTTTTTTTGACTTTTTGACCGTGAATATTATGACTTTTTTCTTGAAGAAAAAAAGCATTATCCGTGGAACGCCAGAATGCATACATCTCAATTTATCCCCAAAAATATATAATCATAGAATCACGCCGCAGTACAAGTGGTAGCAGCATCAGTGTAATTTTTTCTGCTTCAAATAATGTCTTTTCATAAAACCAAGCAGCTGTGTGTTATAAAAAAGAAGAAGGAAGACTGCTGCTGCTGCTGCTTAAGATGTCATTATCGTTTTGGCTATGGATTGTGTAAAAGTAGTCAAGTACTATGCTACCACTTTGACTGCATAGGTATTTTTTATTCCCCTTTATGTACAAAAAGGATTCATTCATGACGCGAACTCATTCTGCAGTCTGCAGTAATAATAAAGACTGAGAGTCAAAAAAAAAAGAATTTGGATAATGCAGTGTCATGATTCTCTCATTCATTGTCGTTATTTTTTCAACCATTTTCTTGAATTCTTTCCTTCTCTCTCAATTACTTGTCTTTATTTCGTTTAGAGTTATCGTAAAAAACCGTCATGTAAAGACTTGAGAAACTTGGCTTTGTTGACTTTAGTTGTGACTTTTAGAGATTTCAACTGACTCTCATGATGGCATGGAATAGAATCGCCATGATTTGCAGTTGGGATCATCATCATCATCATTTTATCATCATCGTTTACTAGTATTATTTCATGATATCCAATTCACAAGTATAATAATAAGAAGACAGGCTGAATAACGAGCGACACAAAGTCTCCATTGAAAGAAACTCAACCAAAGCAATAACAAGTTTTTTCTAGGTGAAGAAATGAAAAGAAACCATCAAAAATTGTCATGTTGAAAAAAACTGGCTGTGTGTGTACTTGAAAATTGCTGGACTGTAATAACAGTAATGTACACATTGGCTTCCCTTTTATTAATATTTTGTCCCTTGGCTTGCCATCAGAGTTCTTTTTTTGTATTGACAAAAGGTATTTGGAATTTACGACGACGACATGGAAAGAATTTTCCGTTCCAGGAATAATATGCCATCTAGTATGTACATATACTGAATAAAAGACGACATGGTTTTGATGTTCATTTTTTGGAGAAATTCTCAAGAACATTTTTACCTTCTTTTCTGTCAAGTACACAATTTGTATACTGTGACGCGGAGTGTGTTAAGACTGGTATGCAACTTTTTTTGCTGATTCTCTGTTTACTTTTAATATTATTGCAGACATATAAATACCTTCACCACAATTGGCAAAGTTCAGCAAAGCCAAGGTCATTTTCCTTTATCCGTGTAGATTTCTCAGGGAAGCGTGACACATTTTTTCACCCACATTCTATTTTTAATTTAGAAAGCCAATATACAGGCAAATATAATTTGTAGCAAGAAG
Organism: Homidia socia; assembly: GCA_036850745.1. Classification (NCBI taxonomy): domain Eukaryota; kingdom Metazoa; phylum Arthropoda; class Collembola; order Entomobryomorpha; family Entomobryidae; genus Homidia; species Homidia socia. The sequence goes on along the minus strand of JAANSP010002419.1, from coordinate 9,178 downwards.
GGTATTTAATTTCTAATTACAAGACTGTGTGATTTTTTTTTATTTTTTTTTAATTAGAAAAAGGTTTAATTTCAAAAAGACGGAACAAGTTTCAGAGTGGATGCCTATAATTAATGAAATTTCTCCTTGAACCCTTAATCTTTCTCTCTAGCATCCCACATTCTAGCTCTACTTTATATTTCATCTAATCTAGCAACACTTAATGAATCAACAGGACTTTTTGAACAAAGTTGCATCCAATTAATGGAGAGAGAATGAAAGCAGAATTACTTCGTGGAATGAAACTTTAGTTGAGTTTACACACTGACAGAAAAATTAACACAGGCCAGAACATTCAAATAGAAAGTGTGTAAGAGAAAAGGTTATAGTCAGCCACAGTCGCAGTATTTAGTTCACGACTCATTTACTCATCCAGACAACAGCAAATAGAACAAACACATAACTATGCTCTCTGCCTCCTCCTACGTCCGGTTGTGCAAACTTTAATGCACAATGTTTTCTCCGAAATGACTACTCCAATTCAGTACGCATTCGCTTGAACAGTTGAGAAGAAAGTGATGGAGAAATGGAGCAAATCAATGAAATGTACTTTTTCCTTTTCAAAATTTTCAATTAATTTTATACTGTGTGGGCTCGGTTGATGAACNAGCAAATCAATGAAATGTACTTTTTCCTTTTCAAAATTTTCAATTAATTTTATACTGTGTGGGCTCGGTTGATGAACTGTCTGTTACTGCCTGGAGCTTCCCGGGAATACAAAAAGTGATTAGATAAATAGGCAGTTGTTACTTTTAAGTCTTTAGTGGTGCTTAGGGTACATGTATAATTTGCTAAAAGAATAAATGTATATTTTTGTAACTATCGACCTCATTTTGTCCAAAATAAGGACACGTCTTTCATATCACATTCATTCCCTGTAGTCGGAAAATAATATATTTTGAAATGCAAACACTTATATCAGCAGACGCCTACCATGCAACCCTTCTTCTTATATTTTTCGCATTAATGCCACATTTTTTTCAACTAAGCAAACAACAAAGCTTGTTGAAACTTGAGAGCAGAAAAGGGATAGAAAAAGTTGGCGGATGCGCCGGATGTGGGAAACGTGAGACTTTCCCCCCAAAGTTGTTCATTTTTATCGGTAGCATTCTATACGCTACAGTCTCGTCATCGTCGTCATTCCAATGAAGATGTCTTACTTGAAGATAAAAAAATAAAAGCGGCTTATAATAGGTATATTTTTTGTATGATCGCTTCGGTGAACCATGAACTATTCATCATCATCCATTTTCCGAGCACAAACACACGAAAAATATTTCATCATCCTAAGCAACACTTTTATTTTCTACTATATAAAAAACGCGACATGTTTGTTTTTATCAATTTATATATCAGTTCCAATTCCTCCATTTCTTTACCTTTCACTTTGCCATTGCCATCATGATATTCCCTCGTTGCCCAAAAGTTATGCTTATAATACATGTCATAATGATGACGTCAGACTGATTGTGAGAGTGTGTGTGTGTACTGGAGCAAATGTAGCGAGTGAAAATTGAGGTCGTTTGCTCGTCATGTCGTGTGTTGTTGCAGGCCACACCGCTCCTACAACAACCACTACTATCATCATCATTACATTACACACAGCAACAACAACAACGCAACGGCAAACAAGCATAAAGTTCAGTTTCCGAAAGAAAAATAATAATAAGAAAGTATCCAATCCATCCACCAAACATCTATCCATATGTCGTTTTATGTTCAGTTTCGGACACCGACACAACTCTCATGTGGGTAGAAAGGCTCCATTTGACAGTAGTATTATTGGGATTGAGAGCACATAAAAACAAGAGCAAGTAATGTGTAGCGTAAGTATGAATAACAAGGCTCGGTTATGAAATCTAGCTGACTGACACGGCAAGGGAATAAAATAAAAGCGACATGCAGACAGCAAACAGCAAGCGTGTTCCAAAATGCCGATTGCCTTTTCCCAATAAAATATACAAAATATCCTCCTCTCTCTCCAAAAAAGTAAAATTTAGCGTATTTATTATATAAATTGGTTGTTTTTTACTTTATTTTTTATAGAGTTGCATTGAATTTATCAAGGGCATAAGTACACCTTTTTATTATGCGATACGAATCATCATGAATATTTGCGGCTTTTATAAATTACTATTACTATTACACATATTATCTATAATGTCACCGTTAAATATGAATTTCTCCTTGTGCATAATTGATAAAGTACAAACATTACAATTTTATACGCTGTAATAATGAATCGCTGATTGACAGGCATTCAAAAGCAAGCAACTTTATGTAGCTTGCAGACAGAAATTTTCCAGTTGAGTGGTATTTTCAGAGTTTTTACCTACGTTTACTCCTTTCATAATAAATAATAATAACATGTTACGTTGGTCTGAAAGTCTGAACTTACCCTTGATATAATTCCCGTTCTCATCGTCAAAGGCAGAGTTGAGAGGATTGGTCTTGTCGCCATTGATTTTCCGTACAGCCTCATGTCCAACATACCAAATTTGTGGGTATTTCACAATTTCCTGGAGTTCCCATGCGGTGAGACGTGATTGCAAAACATCCCACTGCCTCTGTAAAATGTTTAAAAATAAAATGTTGTAAAAGTGGAGTCAGCGTTTATTTTCATGATGATGATTACATGGTGTAACGTCTATGACTGTTGTACAAGCAAAAGGTTCATCCAATAAAGCATCCACCGCGACTCTTTCACTAGAGCTCAGTTCAAAACGGTCCAACGCAGCGTGTGCACTTGTACAGTACAACTTTTTTACCACTTGCTTTTTGACACCTTGAAATACGCTTGTGTACAATGTTTATTTATTGCATGTACTTCCAAAAAACGCTGTTTATTGAACTTTTCAGCAGCAGCGATTAAAAAACTATACCACCATTATAGCAACATTTAAAGCTGCTTCTGAATAGTAATAATAATGCTGGCGATATGGTTTGGTGGGATTGATGATGATGATGGTAGCATAGCAAGAGAAAAACACTAAAAACAGCTGAAGCGTGCATTCCATTTTCACTCATGTTAAAAAACGTGTACATCTGCTGCAATGCTGCATGCTTTTCTTGCGAGCAAATTCAATATAAAGCTGTTAGGCATTGTGTGTAAAAAAGTAAAGCAATGAATCACACGATAAGTTTTTTTCATGTTTGCATGCAGCATTGTCGTTGGCGGTGATTTTTTTTCTTAAAAAATGTTATTTCCTATGCACTTGACTTAGCAATGAATCACACGATAAGTTTTTTTCATGTTTGCATGCAGCATTGTCGTTGGCGGTGATTTTTTTTCTTAAAAAATGTTATTTCCTATGCACTTGACTTGCCTGAATTCTACAACAAAAAAAATCATGACTCAAGACTCTTTTTAATGTACTTTGCTACAAGTTTTAAAATTAAGCATATTATACAGCCAAATTATAGTTTTATTGCATCCACATGCAGAAAAACGCACATAAAATTGCAACAATAAGCCACCTCATTTGGGTTCAACCTGGGATGAAAGAAAGTTTGAAACAAAAAGTGAGCATGTGAATTCAAGGAAAAATCACCAAACCATCACATTATTACAATCACCAGAGACCAAGAAAAAAATGCCCACAGCTATAAACATTTTTGGAAGGTTCATTCAACGCGAAAAAACGTGTGTCGGTAAAGAGAGAAGAAGAAAAGGAGTTTTGATAGAAAAAAGTTACAAAATAGTTTTTTTTTCAAACCACTACACCACCATCACCCACCAATAGTATTTGTGCTGTCTCATGTTAAAAACAAAAACAATCATCATAATACCGTAATAGCTGCGTTTTTATAAAAAAAACATAATAAAAAAAAACATAAAATGAGCTCGTTGTTGCCGCAGCAGACATATATTTTGTTTTATTCAATTGTTCTTATTCTTTTGTTTGATTGTACATGCGTCTAAATTGTGAATACTTTAGGTTACGCAGGCATATAATAAATTTTCATGATCTATACATAAACATTGATGACATTTTTATATGCTGGTTATGATAGCCCACCTGATTAGGGCCAGAGTGAACAAAAAACGAAAAACCGCAGCAGAAAATTGCTGTAAATGTGGCTGGTTGAACATTTATGAGCATAGATATATTATTGACAGCTAATAAACTGGCGTTTTAATTTCCAAAAAAGTGGCATCATGATCCAATCAAAGAAAATTCGCAGGCACTAATTTCTTGGCAAGTTACGTTACATAACCTACTACTATGAGTACAATAAAGTAACAAGCAATCAGTAATCATCATCATCACAAAAATATTTGAAGAAAACTAATCAAAATGTTTTCAGGACTGTTAACAAGCTAGTTATCTGTGTAAAAATACAAGTATTGGTAATTCTAACAACAATAAAATCAATCATGTATTTTTGAATGAGTCACGTAAGGTGATATGCGAAATTTACCTTTGCATTGCACTTCCATACTACTACTACTATGTTATGTATATTTAAATTTTGTAACAATGACTAACCTTCTGGGGTCAAAGGCCACGAAATATCACTATCTTGGGTTTTACTTGAATAGTTAGCAGTGGAGGTGGTAAGATTGTTGTTGCCGTTTGTCGTAATCGTGCGAATTATTTCCACCTTCTCCGCTTCCAACGCCACTACTCCCTTCTTTGTTGTTGTTTGTGTTGTTGACTGGCGGGGTGGGCTTCTTGTGACTTGCCTGTTGAAAACAAAAAAGAAACACATTTTAAAAACATGAACCAAAGCAAATTGCACTCTCTGCTATTTTGAACTGCTGCATCGCAAAAAAGCAATAGATAAAGAATACACCTTTTTAAGAAGCAAGTGGAGTCTATAAAACTCATCATCACGCCAAGTTAACAAACAAGAAAGATGCTGAATGAATGGTATGCTCATGCTGTATGGTATGCGTTTGCACGCTACATTGAAGCTTGCGAGTCTTGCCTTCTTGGCATGCCCATGCTACAGAATTTTTAGAGTACCAGAAACACTGTTCTTCATGAATGAGGATTGCAAAATATCTGTCTAGAAAAAGAGGAAAATATTCCCACGCATTTTTGTGATACTCCATCTCTTTCAAACCGTGAATAATTTCATTCCAAGGTATTCACACAGCATGGAAGGAAACACACTTTTTCACTTTGCTAATCATCATGTCTTCTCCAACAGTGCTTGCTTGGCATAATATAAGGCTGTTTCTTATTATTGCTTGACGATATGATTTGCAAGAATTGCTTGAAATTTACAATGATGTTAAAGTGCACATTTTTTGAAACGTTAAAAGAAAATTCAAAAAAACTTTTCATTTTAACAAGCATTCAAAATGATCCAACAAAAAGTTGCATGTAAAACGCATCCTTTCTGCTGAAGCTATATTGATGCTGCTAACCATAAAAAAGACCACATCTTCATCTTGAGCCATAAATGGTTCATGTTTAAGTAAAATTGCATTAAACAAACACAACGATTACAATGTAATCACAGAAAACACAACTACCAAGCATTTGTTTGTAAACATTCTTTCATTAAAAATTAAAAGATTAAGAAAAGCCTTTTATCGTAAAAAATACACAAGAATGTGCCCACCAAAAGTACCTGCTGTTTGTGATGAGATGATGATGATATAATAAAAATAACAACAAAATGCAATTTTATTTTTGGGTCGTACTTAAAAGAACATTTAAAACATATAATAATAATAATAAAGAGATAAAGATTTGTGAATTTTTTAAAGCAAATCTTGTCAAGTAAATAAGCTTGTTCATTGAAAAAAGAAAGAAAAAGCTTTATTGTAAATATGCCAGCATACCACACCACCACCATATAACCAAAAAATAGATAATTGTGAAGGATTCTTTATGTTTTTTCTTACATGCTTGCCTCGACGATGAGGCGGATAAGTGTTGTAAAACATTGAAGCGTTTTTGTTGACTCCTACTACAATAACAAAAGCTGTAGTAGCAGTAGCGGTTTAGCAGGTTTGCTTTTAGCAGCTGCACCAAAGGATTTGCTTTGAAAGAATAATTGTGAAAATGACAATGATGATGATGATAATAGAGATGAAAGAGCTTGTCACAAACACCACCAAATTCACACACCATTTGACACGGCACAACAGCTCATTTGAAAAGGATAATGTGAAAGAGAAATATACATATAAATCTCAACAACTCGAGACTTTTTTTCACTTTGTACTCACAACCACCATCGTAGATACATCAGCAGCACGTACAAACCAACTGATTGACTACAATATATAGTCCGATTTATTATAATTGTACAATGATAATATTAAATACAGTTTTAATGTACGAGCTTGAACTACTCATCTACTTAACTTTTTAAGCATAAAAAATGACGAGGATAATATGACTAGAGATCATGATGAGATGAAGGATGATGAAAAGTTGTTCTTTGTGAATTTATAAAAATGCGAACAAAGAAACAATTCATTCTGTTGTACTTGTTGTCGCTGCTCCTGTCTCTGTTCACACAAGAGCTAACGAGTCGACAACGACGTTGGTACTAAAGTCCTTTCTCTCTCCCTCTGCTGACTTTGTTGTTGCTGCTGCTGCACTGCACACATTTGCATAAACCACTCCTTGTAGATTGATTTATAAAGAATTTTGCTACTTATTGTCATACCGAGTTCAAATTGAGTCAACTTTATTTCAGCAGCAGAGAATTAAATCTTAATTGGATAATCCACATGTGATGATGATGATAACGAGCGCAAGTACTTTTCTCTTCTGTTACTATTTGAATAATTAAAACATATATGCAAATGGAGTGCTGCAGAGATTTTTAATGCTCGTTTGTCGTGTATGAGTTGATGATTTCTACTTTTTATGTCACTCTGGCAGTACATGACTAACATGACTAAAAAGGATGAAATAGTGACGCTATCTTTTTTACAACTGAGACTACCACAACCTCTACGCCAACACGGGTAAAAACATGAACGTTTCGAACTAAAAAAGTTTTCTAGTAAATGTACTCATCTTAAACTCTGCACTTTACAACCATTGATTAAATTGTTTCCCCCAAAACGCCTTTCGTGGAAATGCCTCGGGACATTACTTCCAAGTATGGAAAGTACAGACAGAAATAAAAACACGACAGAGTTCAACGAATGCTCTCAAGGGACTGCAAAAATACACACGTTTGTAAACAACTTTAAAAAAGTGAACCCAAGTCAGTTCCAAATTTCACAGAATTGTCATTAAAGATGAAGTAAATGAGCGAGTAGATCAGAGTATCGAAAAAGAGAACACTATCACTATCACGAAATTCCAAAAAAACTCTTGCCGTTAATTACCAAGAAAAAGTCAGGTCGCTGCACTACACTCTAACTAATTTGAAAAGTTTTTTAAAATGAATCAAAATTGCACTGACAGAATACCAAGACATCTATAATGGCAGCAGAGACTATACCAGGTCACCGTCTTTAACTTCAGCACCAGCTGCATGCAACAACATGCAGCAGTGTAATCACAATCAGTGCAGAAAATGCAATGACAATAAAAAACAGCAATGACTGTTCCTAATATCTGCTGGAATCTCCACTGGACCGTTAAAATGAGCTATGGTACTAGAGAAAAGCTGCTGTGTGTGGTGAGTTTGTCGTCCAAAAAGTATCATACAGAATAGAAAGTGCTCTAGATATTTTAATACTCCAACGTCTCTGCTGTTTCTACCAGACACGCTCTTCTCTCACTGTGTACTGGTGCAAGTCGCCTATCTGTCCGTGTTCATATATTATATTATGTAGGCAGGTTAGGTAGGTATATCTCAAGTTGTTGTAGTAGTAGTAGTAATAGCAATGCAACCAAGTTGAGAGTTTTCCAACAACATTTTCCAATCCAACCTTAAGGTATCAGCAGCACGGAGAAAAAAAATACGAGTTTCTCTCTAAATGGTAGTGGTGGTAAGTAGAGAGAAGCGCTCACTGTTTTTCTGGGAGAAGCTTGCGTTGTTGCTGCTGTTGGAACAGAGAGCAGACAAGAGAACAGACAGAATAAAAAATATGTATAACTCAGCTCAGCAAAGAAAAAGAAGAAGTAGCAGGGGCACTACTACAACTATTCAATATAGCGATGGTAATAGATGATGCTGTTATTATTGTACTTGTACTAGTTTTCCATTTTCCTCCGTTGCTTCTTCTGCTGCTGCTTCTGCCACCACTTTAGTATTAGTAGGAGACGTTGTAGTCGTCGTCAGCAGAAGCAGTGGAAAATACATTAATAGAAAATTATAGCGTAGAGAGTGAGTTTCACACACGAGTATGGAGGACGACAGCAAATAACCCGTTCAGGTTCCCGCAGTCGACTGGAAACTCGACTGGTATACAACGTCAAACTTAAAAGTAAACTCTACCACCACCACCTCAGCGTTACTTTGTTGGTTCGCTTCTGCTGCCGCTACTTGCTCCGGGAGAGCAAAAAAGTGTATAGAGAATAACCGTTAGAAAAACAGGCAGGAGAGAAGAGAAAAAGGCAGGCATTTCGGTGCAAACACGAGAAAAACAACATTGCACACACACAAACTACGGCAAAAGGACAAGTAAAGTAGAGAAGTGAGCCCTTCCTTCCTACTTTTTTTTCTTTTGTAGAGTTTGCTGTATTATTATTATATACTTTGGTTCTGTTTTTTAGTCTTTCTTTTCCCTTGTCTTGAAAATATACATACGTGTAATGTAGCAAGCAGCAGACACAATAATAAGCCAACTAGAGAACCAGAGCATCACATTCTATATATCTACCGCTGCTGCTGAGCTGATTCTCGATTATAAAGAAAACTGAAATTGTGCTATTTTATTAGAATGTTGCACTCCACATTATTATTATTATTGCTTACATCTTATTTCTTGTATGTGTGTGGTACGTGTGACTTGTCGACTTGACTTTTTCTATCCGATATGTATACGTACAACAACTACTGCTGCTGCTACTATTAATATTATGATATTTTTGAGGAAAAAAGAGAGAACACAGAAATCTGCAGACATTATTATTATAACTACTACTGACTCTCGCGTCCCTGCAGAAAAATACAGAGTGAACCTGACTTTCCTTAAGACTCGTTTTTATTATCCATTTATTTATTTTTTATACCTTAGATAATGTACAGAAAAGACTTTATTTTTACTGAT
>JAANSP010002418.1:0-11893 GCA_036850745.1 Homidia socia | reverse complement strand
CTCCTCCGCTTCACGTCTTCCTTCTTTGCATTTTCTGGCTTGTTGTCCTTTTCTCGATGCAACTGCATTTTTCAATCCAATCATAGTAGTCATCTTGTTGCTTATTGCTTTAGTCCAGTCCACCACTACTAAATGCTTGGCTCATTCATGAATTTTTACGACCAGTCAATTCACAAGAAGAAAGATAAAGAAAACAAGCTCATTCTACACTCCGATCACGTTTCCACTTCTCGTCACTCAGTCCTTTTTTATTTTCCAGACATTTACATGGATCATGGTCCAAAACCAAAAGGGAATTTGAACGTGTAGGATGAGAGAGAGGAATACAATTTTCTTGCTTCATTTTCTCTCCGTGTTGGTCATGTTGTTGTTGTTGTTATTGTTTTGCGTTGTGTCCTCCGCTAGAAAATGTACCCACAACCAGACAGACAAAAATATGTATTTAGAGTATTTGCCTACTTACTCTATATTCCATTCTTCCGTCTGGTAATTCCTCCCCAATATTCTATTCACATTTTCCAGACAAGAAACAAGCCTGCTGATATTTATGCGTTTCTCTCTTGTTCACTCACACACATAGTTTCATATACCGCATCATCATCATTGTCATCCATAAAAAATGTTGGTGGTCATGTTGTTGTTGTTGTTATTGTTTTGCGTCGTGTCCTCCGCTAGAAAATGTACCCACAACCAGACAGACAAAAATATGTATTTAGAGTATTTGCCTGCTTACTCTATATTCCATTCTTCCGTCTGGTAATTCCTCCCCAATATTCTATTTACATTTTCCAGACAAGAAACAAGCCTGCTGATATTTATGCGTTTCAGTATTGTTCACTCGCACACATAGTTTCATATACCGCATCATCATCATTGTCATCCATAAAAAAATTTCAACCTGGTTGTTCTTGTTTGTAAAACAACCTTGACTTTCCTGTGTACACACATGTGTGGTGCTCTGTATCTATAACATGCTCTTATAGTTTAGTTAAGCAAGACGACGAAAAAATATAGTTAAAAAACTTTTTTATTACTTTTCTTGATTTTCTTCAAGATGAAGAAAAACAACAAAAGGGACTGTTCGTTCACACACAAGAATGTTGAATCATCTGAAAATGACGAGGACAGTGGTGANTGCGATCGCTTTCCTTAGACCATTTTTACTTGGTTTTCTAAGAAAAGAAGCAAAGAAGAAGGTATACAGGAAGGAGTATAAAAGTAAAAGAATAGGTGGAAAATAAGAAGAAGGCGGAGAAGTCGCAGCAGCGACAATGACGAAGAATTATGTTCACTCTTTTTTATTCAGAATGCAGAACAAGCTGCGAGATAGTTTTACAAAAAGGCGACCAGGCCAAGAAAATGATGCGATGATACTGATCAGTTCTCTGCTTGTTCGTTTCATGCATATAAAAGTCCTACACTTTTATATGTATGTATCAATGGCAATATAGAATTTACTTTTCTTCCACCTGAAATTCAGGAGTGGAAGTAGTAGTGGTTGTGTATCAACCAAGCAGCAGCAGCAGTAGTGACTCAGGCAAAATAAATCGATCCATTCCAGTCTCGGTCTTTCTTTCTTTCCTCTGCTTCTTCTTTTTCTTTTTTTTATGTAGCATGCTCATTATCGTCGTCCGTCCGTCATGAAAAACGAAAGAAATAAGGACATGAACAAAAAACGCAGAGCCGAAAGCTATCTTGGAACAGAGACTTGCGAGTTCTTGACTTGGCTCAGCCACACAGTTTTTCAGAGATAGGGAGTCTGTTCACTAGTCACACATAAAAACTCTAAAACTCACTCTCTCCCTTTCTTCCTCGTGTTTCCTTACTTTTTCCCTTTATTTTATCATCATCATTGGTGATGGTCCAGCGAAAAGAAGAAGAAAAAAGACAAAATATGTGCACTTATATATACCTCAGTGTATTCATCCTTCCTGGGAATTCGGACAACTAAAAAATGAGAAATGTAAAGAAACATTCTCCCTTTTTTAAGCCTTCATTATAATTATATGACTATTATCATTTTTCCATTTACATTACATCATTATTTATATCCGGGTATATCACTGGACTCAACAAGAGGGAATGTACCTTTTTGCTTATTCACTCTCTCTATTCGGCACACACACGTCTCTCAACTTGCTCACTGTTCTTCTTAATGGTTGTCTTCTATTTTTTTATCCATGGTTTTTTTCTTCTCTCAAGGTTGCTGCCCTACCTACTACCTAATTTACTTGGTTTTGTATGGTAGTAGTAAAGTAGTGGCTTTAGTTTTTCTAGCGTGCCTGCCCTTTGGAATGAGCTAAAGAGACGAGAAAAAAAAAACAATAAAAAAATGGATGGACCTCTGGAGAATGGTCAGAAAAGTTTAAAAGAAGAGAGGAGAGACGCTATCACCATTATCATCTTGACGATGATCATCATCATCGTTAAGAAAAACTGCGTGTTTCTTCTTTTTTTCTTGGTTTGAGCGAGAGGGAATAAGAAAATTATATGGTAATGATGATGATGATGATGACAATGATAATGACGACGGTGAGTGAAGATGGTAAAGTGGTTATTATATTTAGGCATCTTACAATTTTATCTTATTATTATCATCATCGTCATGATTGTATGTAGTAAGCAAGGATGGATGGATGAATGGATTTTTAGAATTGAAAGGCGAGTGGTGGTTTTGTTTGGATCTGTAACATGAGAAGGAAGAAAGAGAGGAACACGAAGAAGAAAAATATGTAACCTTTTTGAAGAAGGGATATTAGCAGAAGAAGAAGAAAAAATAAAATAAAGAATCTCTCTCCAAGTTTTAAAAAGATACAGGGAAACATGAAGACGACGACAGAGATTCATGGAAGTGGTAATAATAATGAAAACAAGCAGGGTTTTCAATTTCGTCGTCGTCGTCATCATCCTTCTTTCTTTCTTTTTAAAAAGTACCCTTCTTCTCCTCCTCCTCAACAACAGCAGCAACAAAGGCAAAGTAAAATGTTGGAGCATTATTATTATTGAGTATGTAAGTATGACTGTTCATATTGTTTATGTAAAAAAAACTGTATAAAGTATCCATGGCAATAAGCAACAGCATTTATTTTTCTTCCACTCCAACTCCTCCTCATCATCTTCATCATCAACATTAACAGCGCTACTACACACTCTTGTAATTCTTCAGCTTGCAATGTAAATGCATTAGTACTACTACTGCTACTACTACTTGTTGTTATTATTACAATCGTCATTAACATTACTTTGCTTGATTGAATAAGTTCTAAAAAAAAAGAAGAAAAAGTTTAAGCGCAGAGGAGAGATGAAACGGGATCGGTTGGATTCACATGCACAAAGAATATTATTATGAAGAATATTATTCTCTATTTACTTTACTCATTTTCTTTCAAATATTCTTTTTTTTACTTCTTGTGCTGCTGATGTTATCGCATCTTCATCATCATCACAAAAGAAGCATGTGTGAGTGTAGTGTACTTACCATGTACTTAAATCACAGTAGTGGTTCAAGTTGGTTGAACTGAAAATATACATTTTTTCCGTCTTTTTATTATTATTATTTTTCCTTGAAAAAGAACGCTCCCTTTTTTACTTTATCAACATCTCACACACATTGTAACCGTCATTATCATCATCTTGTTTTATTTCTCTCTTTCTGTTGTCGACTCCCCGTCGTGACTCACTGAGATTTTTTTTCTTGTTAAATTTATTTTTCCATGTGCTTCTCTCTCTCTCTCGCTCTCGTGTAGTAATAGAATGTGGGATGCTACTACTAATCTGTTTAGAAAAAAGGAGAAGAGGCCGGAGAAGTTGTTTTGGTGGAAAAAGTGGTGCACAATAATCTACTCAGAAAAATACATAATATATTTTCTTTCTTTCTTCGTTTTACATAAGAACAACCACCGCCACCACTGCCACCATCAGATGAAGAAACCAGATGTACTTTATGATCTTCATGTGTCACATCACATGTGTTTATGTGTCTGCTCTGCTGAGTGAGCAGAAAAGTGAATAATATTAAATCATATTTAAATAAATGAAAAGGAGGAAAGGAGAGGGAGAGGGGGAAATATGAGAAGAGTAGAGAATAAGATTATCAGCATAAGTAAAATGAAACAGACGGGATTTTTGTTTAAAAGGACAATTTGGTGGTGGAGAGAAGAAAGATAGCTGCATTAGTTTTATGTGTGTCCTTTTTCTCCTCTGATGTGTGAGAAATATGAAAACTAAAGTATGCTGGTTTGTTAAGCACTGCAGCAAATGGCGGGATTTGCGACACTATGTAAAACAGTGTATTATTTTTTGGAAACCAGGTGCCAAAAATGACAGTTAATATGGAACAGTGAGCGCAAGCACTCGGGGGACAACTGCATCATGTAATACGATGATGCATTTGACCATCATCCTGTGATTCTGGTCATCATCATGTATGTCGTGCTTATGTATGGCAAAGACGACGAGGATGATGATGGCATGTGAAAATGTTATATGCCGACAGGCAAGGTCATCGTCAAGAGAATGTGACATGAAAATGTTACTTTGCGTAATGGCAGGTGTATCTAGAAAGCAGGTATTTCGCTGTATAGAACGCATGGAACAGAATTTCGGTTGAATTTGCGCTGCACGCCAGACTCAGATTTGACATGAAACGTGAATGGAAAAAGAATGACATGGTTTATGGAAGGACGATAACGGCGACAATGGCAAACTCCATCGACATTGATTGAAGGGCAAGGGTAAAATGAAACAAGTGGTGGTAGTATAGTGCAAAGGGATTACTTTTGCCATTGACTCTGACTGACAATTTTTAGCAAGAAAAACAGGTTAGCTATAAAGGACAATAAATAAAATGCTGCAGTAATGTTGCTCCTGGTGGTGACGGGGAAAATGGATAATATTTTATGGCGATTTATTGGCAGTGATACGGCGACAGGAAACATTGAAGAAGCAATATATTATATATAGCAACTTGCATGCAAACTATTATTTTTTTCGTGGTGAACAAGAGACACTACCGACCGACACCCAGCAACAAAAGGGCTTCCAGAAATGCAAACATGGGAAAGTAAAAGAGGATGACGATCATGATGATAGTATAGTATAGTCGGATTGTGAATAGACCACTTTTTAACATCCGGATGCAAAAAAACCAGTGAAAATCGAATTCCTTAAACAAGCTAACGATAATAATGCTCCTGGTGGTAGTGGTGATACTATCATCTTCATCATGACAGACAGTAGCACTACAATTTTTGATTTATGGACGTTGGGCATGTAAACTATTCTACTGTGTACTTTGGTGAAATTGAATAGACTTTTCCACCCTTGAAGGTAGTGCCGCCTTGATGTTGGTTGACAGGGAAGGTAGTAGGTGGCGAAAATAACAATGGAAAGATCCATATGTTATTCTGTAGAACCATTATCGTTATTATTATTAATAATATTAATATCATCATATCATCTTCCGGTCTTGTTACAAAGGTGTTGTCGATGTGGAAAGGAGGAAGAAGCGTGTCAGCTTTATACATATTTTTTATCAGTTTTCATTTCTCCAATGTAATAGTCAGCTCATGCTGTTTGAAACTCAGCTCTCTACTTCCCTTCTCTGCCTTCATTTTTATCCACCTTCACTTTACCTCCCTTTTCCTCCATCCCTTGATACTCCAAAAAAATCTACAAACATATTGATACGTAGAGCTACCCACTTACATATATCTTACATGATGGAGAAGAATAAGCAAAAAAATGAAGAATGGCTAAGCTTTACCTTGGCTTGTTTGGCATGTGTCAGGTTGAAGGGCTCAAAAGATTGCAAATAAAATGTTTTGCTGCTTTGCTGCTGTTACTACAAACAAGAATGTAAATACTGCTGGCGCTATTCTGTTTCCCATGTCGATATATATTTTGTTTTATCCTCTTTATGCAGGATTTTTTACGCTACACACTTGAGCTGACACATAGCAGGAGCAGCATAGGAATGTAGAATAAAAAGTATAATAGTAATACCCGATAAGGATGATGGTGGTATTGGCAGTGGTTACCATTTTCTTTTAATATATATTATACATATGTGGTTTACTTGTGCGCATAGTTTTTTTTTCAGAAATATTAGCTGGAATTCGTTAGAGAAATATAATGACGTTGCAATGATGAGGATGATGATGATACTGGGGATCATAAAGCAAGAACGAAGCGCAGATGGATTTTATTTTTGCCACAACGACAAACAAGCAAGGTGAAAAGAGGAAAAGAAGAAGCTGGGATTAGCATATTTGTTACTTGAGTAAATATTATCCTGATCATCGTGGAAGTAGAGGACTTTTTTTAGCAATAACAACAATTTTTCCTTGTGGCTGCTACTGCCTTCATCTTTCCACCGCAAACGATTAAGGTTGATTTGCTGGTTGTGGGAGGAAGAAATACTGTTTTTGTTGTTGTTGTTGTGCTACATGCAATGTTATACATTAAAATTTGCAAGGACTCTGGCATTAACCAAATGAAAAATTAGGCTTTCGTTCAGTCTACTTGTCAATTTTTTTAATATTTATTTTTAGGGCTGAAGATCAAGCCCAAAGGAAAAGTTGAGTTTTAGAGGATTTAATGTATTTAGTGGAAAGTTGATAGAAAAGGGCAGTGATGATAATAACCAGTACATATTTTCTGGGTAAAAAAACAAGTGTGTGGTAGATTTTAGAATTCCGCGAAAAGAAGCAAGCAAAGCAAACAAGCATTTTTGAACGAAAGTTGAAGGTTGTCCAAATACTTGTTTTCCTCTCGCTTGTTCGCTCTTCTTGTTTTTCCCATCGTCATCATCCTGTTCAAATTCAGTGAGTGAGTCTGAAGAAGTAAGTGATTCAAAATTGGGAGAAAGTTAGCGAGAGAGAGAGGTTGTAAGAAATGGAATATTGAGCTTGAGTTCACGTGGAAAAGTCACGTTGTCTCGTTTCAAAAGAAGAGAAAAATACTTGAGTTTGCAATTTGTAATGGTATTCGATATTTTTACAAGGTCAAGCCTCTTCTTGCGAAGAGGATGATGATGGCGATAATAATAATAATAATGGCTGCTGTTTCTGCTTCTGCTACAGAATCTGTACTTTTATACCTAATTAGTTAGTTGGAACCTGGGAATAATATCAAGTTCCGTAGAAGTTTCATATAGGCATTTAGACATTCTCACTAAAAGTCAAGAGTTCATTCTCATAGGAAATGGCAATGGCATACATACATGCATTATGTATGACACGCGTTCGAAAAGTTTGATAAAATCTCTCATGTAAATACAGTTTACCTGGAATAGTTACTTACAAGCGACTCAACAAAAATCAGAGTGCGTCATCTTTGAAAAGATGGTATTATACCTACCTAAAACACTTTTTGAGTAGGATTATATCGCAAAAAGTTAAATAAACTATATTGCTACAAGGGCTCAATGTCTTTCAATCGTCATGCAGAATAATAATAACATGTTATTTGAGATCTTTAAGACGGCCATATGACATGTGTTTGATGTGTTGTAATATTGCATATTTTTTATAATGTTTTGCCCTTTAAAAAAGGGTTTATTGCCACTACTACTCGGCTCTTATTTTCTTGTAAGCTCAGCAGTTGGTTTATTTGGTACTTGAATTCGAGGATTATTTTGACTATCTGTTGTAGTAAGTACAAAAAAAGAAAATGTTTTTTAGATTCAGTTTCTTTATCATCTGAAGATTTAAAAGTTAAATCCTACTTTGCTTGTTGGAAGAGATGAAAAAACGGCATAATAATGCATTATGTGAGGTTCCGTGCTATTTATTTATTTATGGATGCTTGCTTAGGTAAGGCAGGCTCAAAAAACTGAATACCTTCATTCATTCGAATGCAAAGTAATTACAGCTACTATTTTACTTCTCTTTAAACTTTGAAACAAAAAAATACCTAACTAATACGAGCTAATTAGAAAAAAATATCTGTTTTTTTTGTCAACAAAGGCAAGTGAGCCGTGATCATTTATATTTTTTAATTTGTATCAAAAACAAGCTACAATTATTAATTTATTTTTCTGCTATATTGTTGCAGCATTGCCGTTAAATGTTCAACTTTTCTCGCCATTAGTCGCAGAGAGTTGCTCTGAAAATAGCTGCGATTTAGTTTTGGTTGTTGTTGGGATTACGAAAGAAGCAAAAAAGATATTAAGCGCACAAGAAAAACATGACAACACACAAACTCAATTGCGTAATAATAAAACGGTGCCGTGCAGTGTAACAAACAGTAACGAAATGTTAAAAGAGAGAGAGTTTGTAGTTTTGACCATTATTTTTATTTTCCTCCCATCATCTCACAAGATCATTACCTTGTTTTACTCTAACAACCATATTATTTAATAATAACAATATTGTCCTCGTACAAAAATATCTAGTTCTAGGCTAGGTCTCTGGTCTGTGCGAAACTATGTAAATGTTTAAACATGACCGAAAATAAATTGCACAAAAAAGTTTAAAAGATGTATAACTCGTAGATAATTCATCCCCTCATTTCGTGTCGTTTTATTGTCGTGCGGTGGCGTATTTGTGGTTTGCGTAAATTGAACTAGCTGTGTCGTCATACTAGTTGCAGTAGTAGTGGTCGGTCATCCAAAAACTTATCGTCGTTTAAAGTAGCTCCATCTAGATACACCTATACCTGTCCGTTGTATGCGATTGAACGACTATTTTTTTAAATTGCATATTTGTGCAGTTGATTGCTTTTCAAACCTAGTATTGTTTGCTCTCTCATATAAATTACTATTTGTAAGAGCAGAAAGGCATCACCAAATCCTGTAGCTTCTAAGCACGGTTTTAAAAACGTTTCTTCATCTCACGTTTTTTATATTGATTACATTAGCTTGAAAGATCTTTTTAGCAATGTACTAAAATTATTTGCTATGATATTTCGCATTATGTTCTCGCGAGAAAACGTGAGTTTGTGCACAAAAATTCTTCAATATAAAAGCTTGCTGTCAATGTGACTATATAACAGTGATGATGATGATGACATGAAAGAAAATGGAAGGAAATAAATATGAACCAGTGAAAACATTTTTTTCAATATAACAAGTCCATTTTTCTAGTTGGGAAGAAAACAATGCACAATACGTTATGTGGTTATGACAGCAACGTCATGTAAAGGATGATAATAATTTATGGTATCTATAATGAGCAAGTAGTAGTGCTTTTGTATGTTTATTTAATGGATCGATTTTCTCTTTCTTGGTTGTCTGGGGAAATGGATAGAAATAAAAAGTTACGTCGGCAGTGGTGAATAACTGCAATGTAATTAAAAAATATTTTAATTCCATTCGATTTTTTTTTCATTTCTCTGTTTCATTTTTATTACGATTAAAAAGAATATTCAATTCTAGTCTCAACCTTATACCGAAAAGCATGAATATAGGTAGTAAAGTGACAATGGCAGGCAACACAAAGACGTGGTATTTATTAAAGAGAATGATGAAAGCGAGAGGAGAGAGCAATTTGATGAGAGTAAATTAGATTTTTCTAAAAAAAATGCTTTCACTTGATTCTTGAAACATTTGTCAGTAGAAAATAGGGAGTTTTAAGAGCCATATTTCTAAATAAATGTTATAAAAGAAAAACCTGTTGCTGTAGAGAAAGTATAGCAAAAAGTGTATGAGAGAGTTCTGAGAGCTGTGTGTAGAATGATGACGCTTTTTTGACATTGACAACAGGAACGAGTAATAATGATGATGCCAGAGAAATTCAGGGAATATTTTTTTCTGGGATATTGGAACTTTTCCAATCCATGTATATAGGTGCTTTGGTTGTCACCATATCACAGGAGAATAAAAAATAGGAATCTTTCCAACTTCACAAGAGAAATTGTCAATGTAACGTTATTACTTATTCTTCTACGTATTCCTTGCCGCTGATTTTGGCTTGTTCTCACCTGGAAAAGAGTTTTTTTTTCCTTTTTAGCAAAAATATAGTTTTTTTTTATTCTTTACGGAGAAAATGTACTATTCTCTTCAGTTTTTAAATAAAAACTTTTTATGGTTACCCGCATTGTATTTTCGTGGTGCGAGAGTGTATTCATATTCAAGTTTTACTCTTAGATTTTAATTCATCCACGTCGCTGGGTATTGTATTCGTGTTCATTGTTACCATTATTATGTGGCCACTATTTTTTATGATTGATGAGAGAAAGTATACATTGTTCATGTGTGTAAGGTATATATGCATTCGGGGCGAAAGAAGATTTGCAAGGAAACCCAAATAACTAATAGAGAGAAAGTTTGTAGTTATTCAGGTGAAAACTTTTTTCTTTTCTTTTGACACGTTTAAAAGATCCATTATATTTTATGTCTTCACGTTGAAAAGAATTTTTTGCAAAGTAATCTTGTCAAAGTTGGCAACTTTACTTTTTCTGCAATGTTGTTATGCACCAAACACAAGGATAGGAAAAGTGTGCTTATTAGCGTGGCTCCAACTTCCAATTTAGTATTATGGCTTTTAAAATGAAGACGACAACGTCCTTGGATAAGTTGATTGTGCCAAAAACAAACTAGTTGGCACGTCACGTTTAGGCGAAATTTAGTCGAGAGTTTTTAAACCTACTTTTGCAACCACCTATTTCAACTGCTTTCTTTCTTAAAAAGATGCCGTTGGGATGATGGCGAAAAATTTGGAGTGAAAAGTAATTTTTGATTTTCAAAAGATTTATTATTATTTTTGGATTAAATTAGCTATGTTTTTATTAGAAAGGTGTCAGTTTGTATAATAACGGCTAATGTTCTAAGAAAATTTTGGCAAGATGATGGATATTTCGTGATGGACGGCCTGACGGTGTAATTGACGGTTTATGTCGCTCAAACTAACTGGATACATAACATTTAATAATGCACTGGAAAGCATGCACGTGGAGGAGATCTAAAAGAGTATAGCGATTGGGTTATGATGAGATGGAAAATATTAGGTATAAGATGAGCACAGGCCCTAGTATAAAAGCTTGTTAAAAATTCTAGCGATTCATTTTTTTCGTCTCGGAAAAATTGGAAGTGCGTAATACAATTTTTTCGAAAAGAATAGTGAGCAGCTCCAAATTCCATTGTAAATAAAAGTTAAGTGCAGTCATGATGGTGATGATGATAATAATAATAATGATAATCATGACATGGCTGGCATCGTGGCATCTCTTTTCCATTTTTATTAATAATGCATTCATGTAGTGAGCTACAAGAGAAAGAAAGACTAAAATATGACGATGGTGATTTTTGGAATAGTATAGACGGCGGTGGAGGGAGAGTGCTTTTAATGGAGTGAAAATACCTCTTTGTAGAGAAAGAGAAGCTTCTTTCTTTTTATTCTTGTTCGGCTGGGCAAAAAAAGATCGACTGACTTGAATGAGTGAGTGGCAGGATAGGATTTTTAAAGTTCTTTTTATAACGACAGTGATGGAACATGAAAGCTTTCAGGTTAAAAAAAAGACGAGTTTGTTTTGATTATTTTCACTACTTTGTATTATTGCTGCTTTGTATTATTATAATTTATTTTCAAAAATGAAGTGTTTAATATCTGATTATGATTATGACGAAAAGGCGGTTTTTTGGGTAGGAAATCAGGAAGCAGTTTTAATTATTTTGGTTTATTTTTTCGTATGATTTATGGTTTAATTGAAGGGGAGGAAAGAACTGAAGGACAATATAAATGATGGAAACGTTTTAGGGCGTTTATTGATGACTAGAGATCAAAAAATAATTAAATACTGGGAGCAAAGATAAATTGTACAGGTGAACAGGTTAAAAGTCAGACAAATAAAATTTATGATGGCGTCGTCGAACATTTCGGTTCGTTACGTGATATCAAAGGATCATTGTTTGCTATCGCCGTCAACAAACTACTCCACAACTCTGTCTCTCTTT
>JAANSP010002417.1:0-12847 GCA_036850745.1 Homidia socia | reverse complement strand
CGAAAGAGAAACAAAATGAAACCCAAGGAAAAAAATGTTTCGTGCTGCCTGTTGTATTGGTAGGTATCTATCAGAGCTGAAGATGTTGTTTTTGAGCGGGCTCAAACTCATAAGCAAAAATGAGAGTTTACAAGCACTTTGCTATTACCCCTTCCTTCCGTTTTCTTTACTAAACTTTTTGGTACGCACAAGGTCTCTGCTTACTCTCTGCTTACTCCTTGACTTTCTACGCTACAAATACTTATTTTGCCTTCGTTGTAGTGTCCATATTTTTAATGCTCCTGGTTAGCTCCACTAAAGGGACCTCCACTTACAATTTTCATGTACACTCAAAAAGTCCTCCTCTCACCAATGTTGTACAACATAACATTTTCTTATTTTAGAGGGTCCCAAGTACCACTGAAGAATAAAACTTTCGCAAGGAAGAATTTCCTATGTAGAAGGGACGTAGACGGAACTATGATGCAATTATAATTTTTACAGAACAAAAGACTACAACCCAAAATAGTACAAAAACTTAAACGGACATTATACATAGCTTACACTGCATTACGATCTTATACAATCTATCTTGAGTTTTTCTAATACATCCTGAACATCTCTTTGAACAATGGGACACAATTTACCTTTACTGCTGGTTAATATCTCTGTACATGCACTTACATATGTAAGGACGTCTTAATTTTACAAAATTGAATCGTTATGTCACAAAATAATAATAAATAACTATCTTATCCAAAACAGCTCACAGCTTGAAGAATTTTGTGCTAGATTTACGAATCGCGACGAAAAAATAAAGCGAAGGCTTTGCATATATAGTTTGTGTTATAGTGAAATAAAACTTGTACACTGTTTATTATTACTATCGCTGTATTTATCAAATGCTAAGTAATACACTACTACAACAACAAGTGCAGAAAAAGCCTTTACTCCAGTCTTTCTGATGTCTGACATTTCATTTCATACGATGGTGATTGGTGATGATTATTGCCCTGCCAAAATGAAAAAAGAGGAAATGAGATGACTTCTTATGAACCTTCTACTTCTTTCCCTCAACTCTTTTCGACGAGTACACCGTTACTATTTACTCCTTTTTACATTAAAAATTATGCCATTCTCAATACAGGTATACAGCTTATGGCCCCGCTTCATTCATGTCTAGTTTCCCAAGGATTGTACCTAGAACTATTCAATTTTTTTCCCTTTATTTATCTTGAAGCACGCTTTGAATTTTAAAAGCTGTGCGTGTGTCTGTCTAGTCATTTTCCGAGTACGCATTTCTTGTTCCGTATCTTCGAGAAATTCCCCCTTTTTTATTTTCCTTTTCAATGGTAATATCAACATGATCATCAACTACATCCGTTCTCAAACGAACCTTGAGGATGTTTTTTTCTATGATTTTTGCACTGTAGACCTACATAACATGCTATTCATTTCCCATTAGTTTCCTATATACTCATGTGCGTAATAAAGGCATACCAGACTACCAGATCAAATAACACATTCCCAGCATCCGCTTTTCTCCTTTTTCTGCAATGAAAAAAGTTTTTGTTTGCAAAGAATAAAAGTACAATATTATTACTATTGCTTGCTCTGATATGCATATCCTTTCATACATTCATACCAGGCTACCAGATCAAATAACACATTCCCAGCATCCGTTTTTTCCTTTTTCTGCAATGAAAAAAGTTTTTGTTTGCAAAGAATAAAAGTACAATATTATTATTATTGCTTGCTCTGTTATGTATATCCTTTCATACATATTAGCAATAAACGGACAAAATATGTATATACACCACTGCCATTACTCCGATCATGTTGATGAGCTCCTACTTTCTTCCTTTTTACTTTCTCTGAAAAACAAACTTTTTCATTGCTATTGCAAAAACAAAGGATTGTTTCATGTTTTGAGAAAGAAAAAGGATAGAAAGCATCCAGCAGAACATTGAACCTTTAGATGGAACACGCAATGTAAATGGTACCTTCAATACATTACATTGTTTGGAAGTTACCTATTTCGTATTTTGTACGGTTTCCTCATAGATCCCCTGTAATCACCTGCTGATTTTTTACCTTACTTTTAGCCTTTGCAAAAAAAGCCTCAGCTGTTGGCGGAAAAAGAATCGAGATTATAATGACAATGATGCGTGAGAGGAACTTACTGGCCTTATCTCTCTGTAAAATTCTGTAGCAAAATCTACCTTTCTTATTGATGGACTGAATGAGTTGCATGCTAAATCCAATTTTTGTAGATTTAGGCTGCAAATGTGTTTTGCGATAAATATAAATGCAGAGAAGCAGTCTCAAGCCGTTTTCTATTTGATAAAAAAAATTTAAAATAGTTTTAGCCATTATCGATTTTTTTCTACAATCGGCTAAAGAAGGTAACGATTTAGCGTAGAAATAATTAACCTACTTTTTCCTCCTCTTATGATTCTTATCTCTTTTGTTATGTTGCTCATTTAGCTTTTTTTACTGTTTTTCCATCCATGTGCTCATTATCCTGTCTGAACGTTAATAATTGAGCAACATTGAAAGGATACTAAAAATGTATAGAAAATAAGAATTCACATAAATAGATAGAGAAGCACACGGGCTCTTTTACATTTTCCTNAAAAGATACTAAAAATGTATAGAAAATAAGAATTCACATAAATAGATAGAGAAGCACACGGGCTCTTTTACATTTTCCTCCTCTTAGCATTAAAGCACACACAATAGAAACTATACAAGTTTTATTTACTTTTCTCCGAAAATTTATTATGGTAGCTTGAAGTTATAGTGCGGCAGCAAAAGCAGTCCAGCACTATTGTCATCATCATCATCAGGACCGTCATGAACATAATCCTTTCTGACTTGATGTGCGAGGAGCGAGCAAGATGAAGGTTGTGTGATGTGATCACGCTCAACTGACTGAATGTATATTACGGATTTAAGTTTGGTGCATTAAACCCATTGTTTTTACTTGTCATGTGATGGGCATTCTAAAAGCTACTTAAAATCTACACACACTCTTTTCTTCTCTTTTTCCTCTCCGTCTTCCTTTTGAATTCACTATACGTCTTCCTATAACTTATTGTTATTATATTTACTCTGTATTTTAAGCAGAAAGGCAGGCAGGCGGTGTGGTGGCGAGCAAAGCGGACATATTCTCCTCGCTCCGCTTCTTTTTACGTTATGCGCTTCCAAAAATGTAGGTATCAAAAAGTAGGGTAGATAGAATAGGAGGCATCAGAAGCAGCATTTTAGTTTCTTTTTTTTAAAAACTCTCTTCTCTCTCCGCTTTCACATTTACGCTGTCAGGATAAAAACAGGACACTGGTGCTTGTATCCTTTCACAACAGTAATACAAAATCATTATATGCATTACTTTTCCACTTTTGTGGTGGTAGTGGTGGTAGTGGTGGTGGCGAGCAAAGCGGACATATTCTCCTCGCTCCGCTTCTTTTTATGCGCTTCCAAAAAATGTAGGTATTAAAAAGTAGGGTAGATAGAATAGGAGCATCAGAAGCAGCATTTTAGTTTCTCTTTAAAAAACTCTCTTCTCTCTCCGCTTTCACATTTACGCTGTCAGGATAAAAACAGGACACTAGTGCTTGTATCCTTTCACAACAGTAATACAAAATCATTATATGCATTACTTTTCCACTTTCCTTCTCCTGAGCAGATACAACACTACACATTCCATTGAAATAATAATAGGAGTAGCGAGTGAGCTCCAGCTCCACTTGAGCTTTTTAGCTTTAAATCGGCAAAGTTAAAATGTGGGCTTTTTGTTGTTGTTTCTACTGCTCTACTGCCATACATACTAGAATTCACATGACCGGACATAATGCATAATGTATAGGACGAGGACCAAGCTAAAAAATAATATTTAAGGAAAAAATAATCTTTATCCTTGCTGAAATGCTGAGATGAAGACTTGAAGTTGGTCCGTCATGATGATGCACTCAGAAAGGGTTAGCATTGGTTATCCTTATAAATACCCATGGAATAATAAAAGTCTTGCGAGAATATATAAAAGATAATTTTAATATTCCATATATTATGCATCATTATACTTGTAAGAAAATTTCCAAGAGTATTTACTGTCTTACGTGCACCTTTCTAAAAATTAGAGTGAAAGTATAGACTCATTACGATGATGACGACGATGCTCCTTCTTCCCAAGTACAACTTCAACATGATCACTTTCTTTGATACCTTCTATTATTATTATCATCATCTTTTCTTGCTCTCATTTCTCCAATGCTCCATTTCATTTTGTAATGGCTTCAAGCAGCAAGGGAAAATATACTTTCCCTTAATGACACGAATACGACGGCAGTGTCGGTACACCACTGGAAAAAACGACAGTGTTTCTTATTCCCTCAAAAATAGCATCTTTATAATAAGCGTCTTCATTCCGCTAATAGAACTATCCTACATGTTTAAATACATCACCACCACCACCATATAATATCATTTTCTTGCTCTTATTCCTAGAGGATCTCAATCTTTAAAAAAAATCCAGGGCAGTATAAATAGTGTAGTAGAAAGTAAGCAACATGGCATTAAATATTATTAGAGAGACGAGAGCGAAAAGAGAAATCAACCCAGTCAGTAGCGTCAGCACAAGAAGAGAGTATCGTATCAGTACAAGGATTACATCTATTACACATTTTGTGTGTTCCATGCCTACCTCCTAATCCTAAAAAACAAAAAGCCAAACTGTATATCCGCTAAAAGAGAAAAATGTGTAAGTAGCAGAGCGGCGAGCAGAGGAGAGAGAGAGAGGAGAAGAGAGAGATTAGAATATATGTGTGCTCGTTTTAAGTTTCATTTAACGATTTTCTGCAGCTGTGCACCTCTCCTCCTTTTCTCTGCTGCTGATTTTCTTGTTCCTTCTTGATTTGGCTTTGGTATTGTATTTCTTATACACATATACAGCCTGTTAGCGAGTCTTTAGAAAATACACAAAAAGTGTGATTACCTAATGTAAACCTCTACCTATTCATGTATGTAAGTACACATGTATGTATTTATGTAGCGCGTATAATAATAGCCTACTTACACAAAATGAGGCAGTAGGTATTTTTTCCCTTATTGAAAAAATAGGTAGATAGATGATATCATGTTATGTGAGTACACATGTTTATTCACGTTTTTTGGTAAGCACAAACCATTACAAGCATGCATGCTCCTTTATGGAAGGAAAATGAAGATGAATACCGGTACTAGAAGAAGCAATAATAATAATGTTGCTGCTACTACTACTACTACTTCTATTGCTTTTTCCACTGCTGCTGCTGCTGCCTTTTTTAAACACACAAAAAAACTTCCTGGAAGTGAAAGTTGCAGGGGACGGGAGAAAAGAATAAAAAGAGCAGAGCATAGATACATTTATGTAAGCCATTGTTACATATTTCCTTTTTTGTCTGTTTATCCTCGTTCTTGTATACATTACAAGGAGTATATTGTATATGTAATAATAAAAGAGGATTTTGCTCGATATTCGCATCACAACGACTACTATTTTGGCTGTACGACGTACGTGTACAGTCATACAAAGTGATGCCCTTTAAATATACCCGGAATGGATAATGAGGATGAGGAAAAGTGAGTCAGTAGTGAGGAGGAGAGAGAGCTTATTGTTTGTTTCTTCTTCAGTTTACTGGAAAATGAAACAATTCACCAGCCTAAAGACACATGTTCAAAAAATATGATCCTGCTGCTCATGATGATCATAATAATAATGGTAATGTTAGTACTGTTGTTGTATGGAATATTTGTGTAGTATGTGGAACAAGATGTTTCGTTTTGGCCAAATTATCCGTGAGCTATGAGCCATGTAGATAAAGTATTTGGATTTGATGAGACAAAAAAAATAATCATAATGAAGGAAAGATACCCATATCTCCTGAACGTATTTATAGAAACGAATGCACACAAGCACACATGCAATAAGATCACCTATTGCTTAAAGGATTTCCAACTGCTGGATTGTATATATAACGTCGTTGTAGTTGAGCAAATCGGTAAAGTTAAATGATAAATCACCGTGATGGGTTGTATGTACCTAAGATCTAGGTAAACCTTACAACGTGTACGTATAATAATACTTATGCAGCGCACTCATAAAATAGAAAGGAGGCTGCAGCTGCAGCAGCAGCAAGTAAAACGTAAAAACAAGAGGGAAAGAGAGCAAAATTTGTAATGATGATTTAGATTAGTTGTAAGAAAGAATTACAACGTGTACGTATAATAATACTTATGCAGCGCACTCATAAAATAGAAAGGAGGCTGCAGCTGCAGCAGCAGCAAGTAAAACGTAAAAAAAAGAGGAAAAGAGAGCAAAATTTGTAATGATGATTTAGATTAGTTGTAAGAAAGAATGCAAAATTACGGTGGTAGTAGTGGTGGTGGTGGCGGCTCAAAAGCGAATCCTCTATGGTCTACTCCTTTTTTATAATACCTTTAAAAAACATGCATAATGTACATAGCCAAGCCACCATAATGACGTAATAGTTCTGAGCTAATGGCCGGACGGAATTAGTGTGTGCGTTGAAAGTCCCGCTTTAAAACATTTTTATGGACACACTCTAGACAAGGGAAATTTATTGGACAATTTTTTTTCAACCTTTTTCCGTTTTTCGTCGCCAAAAGAGTCGCCTTGTTGGACTAATTCTTTGAGGAAAAAGGAAGAAAAAATAGGAATTTAGAGCGGAGCATTTTTGGTAATAGCAGTGCAGTTTGGATTTGTACAAGAAAAAATAGTGGTAGTGGTGGTGTAACCCTAATAGGCTATGCATTAATTTCAAATGGTTATTATGTGCTGTATACATATGCATTATAAATATGTACCTTGCATACAGTTTTTTCTTCTTGTGTACAATTACTTGTATAATAGTCCAATGTCCATAAATGTATTTATCTGTGTTGAAGCGCCCGTTTATACATGCATTTTGTTACAGCGGCAGCTCTGCTCCCGAATATATAAAATGAATTGGGTTGCGTGCATTAAATCACCTTCACTATCTGGATCCGCATCAAACTGACACTTTGTAGACTTGCAAACCTTTATTTATGTGAGTGAACTTGCTTTTCCTACCTTGCTCTCTTCTCTCTCCGTCTTTTTCCCAATTTCCTTTCCAGTCTTGATGAAACAAACGGTGACGGTGGTGGTGGCCGCGGTGCTATACACACATCCCAGTAGTGCAAATGGCCGTTTTTATTCCCACAACCAGTAGTAGTTTTATTATTTTTTATTTTTATTATACAGTTTAATACCTAATATATCGATTTCAATGTTTCATGAAGCATAATAGCAGTAATTAATACGGGTCGTTATTTATGATAATTGCAGAGTTGTCAATCCTCGTGGAAGGGGTGGTCGGGAAGCGAGTAGAGATGCCTTGCGACATCACGCCCAGTCGCTCGGGATGACACCGTCTACATGGTTCTCTGGTTCCGGGGGGAAGAGAGCATCCCAATCTACAGGTAATAAATCTCATTAGCTAGTCGTAATGAAATTACCTTTTTATTTCTGTAGAGTCCATATTTCTAAATAACAAGTGAACGTGAGCATACAGCAAGTAGAAAACAGTTTCAACAACGTTGTACTTTTCCCCTTGGGGAAACACTACGGCTGGGATACAAAAGAAAGGTTAAAATCCAATGAGGAAACGAAAAAACTCGGTTGCACAGTACAGTGCTGGTGACTCAAAAAGAAGAACTGAAACTAAAATAAATACAAGGACCTATAATATTTAATCGTGTATAAATTTCTATTGAAACATTTCCACGCTCTTGTAAGTAATATTTTGTCTCTGTTCAAAGAATGTAATGGGAGTTTATGGTAAAACTACTGCCTGTATACGACATTGCATGGTAAATTCTATATGATATTAAAAGCAAAAGAAACCTCGTTTATATTTTTGACTTTTATAAGATTAAACATTTGGCTTCTTGTGATGTTGCACAATATTGAAAGCCTACCGGGTGGCCTGACTTGGTGTTGCGTAACTTTGATGAGAAAGTGCAAGTAGCAGGTTCAAATCTTTTTACCCTATTAACGGTATCTCTTCAATAATTAAATGTTACTACGATGCGAAGAGTTCAATATGTACCTATATATTTACAAAAGTATAGTAATTGTATAGGATATTTCAAGCAAAATAAAAGCTCATTTCGATTTTCGACTTCTTTTTATAAGATTAAACATTTGGCTTCTTGTGATGTTGCACAATATTGAAAGCCTACCGGGCTGCCTGACTACATTACTTGCGTAACTTTGATGAGAAAGTGCAAGTAGCAGGTTCAAATCGTTTTACCCTATTAACGGTATCTCTTCAATAATTAAATGATACTACGATGCGAAGAGTTCAATGTGTACCTAGGTATTTACAAAAGTATAGGTACACTTTTGCTTATTGTTATAAAAGTGATGACATTGTTGACGAAAATGGTGATGATATTAGCAGAGAAAAGAAGGAAGATGCATCAAGAAATAAAATTAAAGTTCTAAATTAAGAAAGAGGGAGATGGAGAAAAAGCAAAAGTGTGGAAATTGGGATGGTATAGAATGGAAATAGAATTTTCCCAAATTGGTAAAGTGCTAAGTAAAAGAAGAAGCGAGAGAGATGAAAAGAGAATGAGCTCACAAATAAGTAGTGCTACTTTCTTTGCTTTCCTTTAAAAATGAGGTTACTATTACTATCTTTCTCCAACACCAACTCTATCTCTCTCCCATTTGTTCATTCCACCAACCGAACGAGAATTTGCTTTTAGAATAATGAACTAAAAGCTTTATTTTCCGCGAAGAAAGTAAAAGTTGAATAAACTTATTTTCTAAATTGATAACTCTATTTATTCGGGAAATTTCATTTATATTTTTGCTTGATACTTCCAAAAGATTTTTTCCGGACAGGAAAAATGTCGCAAAAAAATAAGAAGCATAACAAGTACGCAAGTAAAGTGCAATCAATAATAGATAGGTCTTAGTGAGTTGTGTTGGTTAAGTAATTCACTATCATTTTTTGGTTCAATCTGAAAACTTTTTATTGGATCTATGAATCGGAGGTATTTACAAAGACGAGAGGTGATGCTGTCGTATCGAAAATTACGAATGGCATATTTGCTTACGTTAATACCGTTCATTTATTTTCCATATTATATTTGGTTTCATTAACATCATAGATAATTGCAAAGCACCTTTTTCGTAGCACAGAACCCTGAACTAAAACAAATTAGTATTTAAATTAAAATAGCATAACACCAGACACCATGTGATTTTTTTCTAAACACGACAAAATTACAAGGGATAAAAACAAAAATGTTGAAGCAAAAGCAAAATGTCAATATTATATGCCTAAAGATAGCTTACGCACAAAAAGTAACTTTATCTTGTGATTTTTTTCCTTTGCTTTCATTTTGGTAAATAAGCAAGCCAAAAATTACTAGTCATTAGAGAGATTGCGAGAACGACGGTGTACAATCTTTAAAGTCTTCATCTTGCTTTTTTTAGACTTCAGTTAATACCGCGCAAGGCTTCTATTCCACATTATTATTGCCTTTTTTCCTTACCGAGCGAAGAAGAAAAAAATCATTATTACTACTGCTCTCTAGGCTTTATATTATAGTCTACTGCTTCACTGCCGCCTGCGTCTTGCTTTGAGAAAAAAAAGCTCTTTCCTTGATTAACACAATCCTCCATTACAACAACTCACCGACTCGAAATACGAGAATGGATCACCGCGGAATTAGAGAAGGCACATGATTCTGAAATCTCTTTCTACCCAACACATCTTCATCCTTTTGCTTCATGTTATCCACTCTACCTGCACTACTCTCCAGAAACCATCGAACCCTTCATCTAGTTTCATTTTTTACATATGGTGTTATTTTTAAAACTAGTTGCTGGAGTGAAAATTGGATCTCTAACTGTTTGAATATTCGTAATTATTGTTTCTTTTCTTCTTTGCCTTCTGTCCATGCAATTCTAATCTCTTTTGCATTTGATTGAACCTCTACTCAAACTGCATCGTAGGAGTCATCTGCACTCGAATTTGGTCCTAACATGCCGATTTTTATTTAAGATCGTTGTTGTCTTTTAAAACTTTCAAATTAACTCATTTTAACCTTTGGAATTCAAATGCTAATTAATTTACCATTCAAAACAGTATGCATAAGTTTTTATAAAATATACACAATTTGCATCCTCCATCTACTGTTTCTACAAAAAACAATGACAAATTTAAACCTGTTTCCAATTCAGTCCTCTTTACATATATATTTTTTTAGATTTCCTTCCAATACCAAAAATCCTCGATACACAATGCATTCTGACTCTTTCACTCCTATTTGCATTCAAACCAACAGACAGGCTCAAGGACAACAGCTGGCTTGGCTCAATCTTCCCTTTTCCCGATTTCCATCATATGGACGACCTGAAGGAAACCACTCTGAATTTATATAGGCAAACTGTTAAAAATACAACAGCGGAAAAATAGCTTTTCGTGCAAGTGGCAGCAGCAGCAACAAGGAGTGGTCGGTTGGGTGGCTGAAGTAACAGTATAGTTTAAACTTTTACAAAAGCATATGGAAATGTACACGTGTAGAGAAAAGCAAATGAATAAAAAAGGGTCACATATAGTAGCCTATCATGACAGTCAGAAAATGCAAACTGTTAAAAATACAACAGCGGAAAAATAGCTTTTCGTGCAAGTGGCAGCAGCAGCAACAAGGAGTGGTCGGTTGGCTGGCTAAAGTAGCAGTATAGCTTACACTTTTACAAAAGCATATGGAAATATACACGTGTAGAGAAAAGCAAATGAATAAAAAAGGGCCGCGTACACTTATACAGTAGCATATCATGACAGTCAAAAAAGAGATGGTGAAGATAATGGCATATATTTTTTACCCTACTACAAAAATTGTAAAGCGTAAAGAAAGCAGCAGCAAGTAGGAAAAAGGTGTTAACTGCATTTATGATGGGCATGATGATATTAGATCCCTTGTCTTTTTCATTCTCTTTCCCGTATATAGGTAACCTGTCTGTAGTAAATACATCATATATCAAAACATTACGAAAAAATGGAAATGGAGATGGATAGCAGTATTATCAACCAAGAGGTTTTTATTTTATTTTTTTCCTTAAGATTTTTTTTCTTGGGTCCATATATAGATTACCTGACTGTAGCAAATACATCATATATCAAAGCATTACGAAAAAATGGAAAACAGAGATGGATAGCAGTATTATCAACCAAGAGGTTTTTATTTTTTTCCTTAAGATTTTTTTTCTTGCGAAAAGTTACGTGGGATATAGAATATTAGGTAGGTAGAGATGCATGTCGTCGTCGTGTCGGCGGTGCTTGTGCTCTCTCTCGAAGTAAAAGTAATGCGAGGTGTTACATGACGAAAGTCTGATGGAGTGTGAGAGACTTGCTGTCGTCCGTCCTGCTCTGTTAGTAAATGCTGCTGTTGCTGCTGCTGCTAGAGAAACAGGAAAGTGGATAGGTATGTTGTAATGTCCCACATTACATGCATGTGAGCATATGTCTGCCTGACGCTTTTTCTTCTAAAGGAGGATCTTATATGCTGATCCATTTTTACTAGGCCAAACTATTTCGCACATCATAGTAAAAACTTGTCTACATCCTAAAAAAGATAAAACATACAACAAAGTATGTATAGCATATATACATGCCCAGCTTTACTGCTGCTGCTCTGCTCTGCTGAGAATATACAAAAGTACAAAAAAGCGGAACATGAAAAGGAGAGAGAGAGGCAAGGAGTGAGATGCTGTACAAGCAGTAGATCATTTGGGATTGATGTTGTCTCTTCTTTTCTAAGCTATACATCAGGTCCGTTTTCTTCTTATAGCTTTACTGCTTCTTTGAAATGGAGAGCAGCAGCAGCAGAAGAAGAAGAAGAAAGTGAGAGGAAAAAGTTGGTTGGCTCCTTTTTCTTTACTGTTCAAGTTTATAGTTTGGTGGTGTGGTGTTAGTTGTACCATCACGGTGGAGTAGTACAGAGAGAGCATCATGGAGGATGGCGAAGCAAGATCCCTATTTATATTGTAAATCCTTTTTTCTTGAGAAGAAAAAGCACCAGAGAATGAAAATACAACAACACTGACTGAGTGAGAGAATAAGGACAGATATGGCCTGCGGTATAAATGCAGAGAAAATGGCAGAGCAGCAGCAGAGGAGCAGTAGTAGAAGAACAGCTTATATAATATATTTAGAGTTGAGGAGGGTACAATTTTTGCAGCGTTTATTCACGCCACTTTTTTTCTGCTTCAGTCTTTAGCACGCTGTTTTATGCAGAGTAGTTTTAAACTTGAAAATGGTGCAGAATGTTACTCTGGGACTACTTGAATATATGATCTAACGTTACGTTATAAAAGTGTGTAGTAGAGTGCATACTATAATAATAAACACATACCTAAAAATATTATGCATGTATCAAGCCAGACGGTTTATGCCACAGAAAAGAGAGATGGATGGATTGTTTCGCGACGTAGCGCAGTCTACTTGTTTTTTCTTCTTCTTGTACGTAGTAGTAGTAAATACAGTAAAGTGCACTGAAGGGATTGTCGGGCAGCAAATTATTCTTCTTCTTCTTTTTCTAAAAATACGGAAGCAAAATGCCTACACGAACCCTATTCCTATTATTACACATTATTATTACAAGTCTTCAAGTGCTTGCTTTGCTCATCGAAACTGAAATTTTCCCTCTCTGGCAAGTTTCAAAACTACGTATTAAGTACATATACCTAACAGACTTTTTTGTTCTTTATTACTGCAACTGTTCATACATCTTTTTCTTCTTCCTTCCTTCCGTCCAAGTAGCAGCTGAACTG
>JAANSP010002416.1:0-12851 GCA_036850745.1 Homidia socia | reverse complement strand
CGTTCTTCAAATCCGCAAAAGGTTTTTTATTTAGATCTCGAAAAATTGAATTAAATCGTAGTACTTCAAGTTCTACGATACGGAAGGATTCATTGAATCATTTTAAGTGATTTTTAAGAATAAAAATGCTTTTTTAGTTTATAAACTCCTATCGTTATTGCAAGAACTAATGCAAAAGCCAACTAACCAATCATCAGTTCTGAAGCCACTTTCAGCGTTTGAAAAATAAATAGGATCAATTATATCAATGTAACCTGAGATAATTTCATGCTGAAAAAGCAAATTTAACTTGATTTTCAATCATTATTTTGTAACTTCTGTCTTTGACGAAACATGAAGTCATGATTTTATAACAGCCCAGCCCAAAATTATAATTTTCTTTTATGCTACCACTAATAATCGATAGCGGCTTCACATTCAAGAACTTATCTATCTTCAGCAACTTTTTTACCGGCTCTAGATGATTTCTAATAATAATGGAATAATAACAACGAATAATGGATTTGGAATAGAGTAGCTATCTACACAATACATGTACAGCAACAAGAAAGAAGACAGACGATTGCGACGACAGCACGCAAGAAAGGGAGAAGAAGGAAAAGAATAACAAGAAAAAATAAATTTTTACACAAGAGAAAATCTTTTCTCCACTCACAATGGACCGATCCATACGTTTTCTTCTTTGCACACAGTACTTACACAGAGTTGCATGACAAATCATACCGGTAGCAATAGTTTTGGAAAAAAAGGAAGAAAGCAAGCAGAATAAGTAAGAAAAGAATAACACTAGCTTACATACATACTATACATCCTCGCAGTCAGTAAAAATGTTCTGGAAAACGTAAATAAGACTATATGTAAGTTTTTCGCAAACGACATCACCGTAATAACAATAATAATGATGATGTACACATCCCCAACTTTTCCGTCAGTTTATTTTGTACACATACAGCAGCAGCAGAAGCACTCACATTTATGTTTTTGTACGCTTTGATTTTTTCTCTCTCTTAAATGGCAAGGAAGGACCAAAAGCAACGTTAAAAACGAGCATCATCGTCTTCTTGAATCCGAAGAAGGCTTTCAAGCATAGGCTTGTACTTTGCTGCCAGTAAAAGAATCAAAATGAACGACATCATCGTAGACAACTAACAACTCATAAGCACTTCTGAATGCTATATACTTCTGCCACTGTCATTTGACTCTATACATACGTGCTATATACGTGTCCATTCCATATCACAAGATGACTTGGCTAACAACAATAGATGTATATGCTTGTACACGGATGGATGAATTGTGTAAGCAGTTTACTTTAGTTTGGTTTAGAGATTTTTGTGAATTGAATTCAACTGAATTGAAAAGAAAGAAAGAGAAAAAAGAAAAAGAAGAGAGAGAGAGAGGATTGAAGAAAGGGAAAAAGAGAAGAGAATAAAAAAGTTTGTCAAAATTTTACTTTTTTTAGC
The DNA here is from genome assembly GCA_036850745.1 of Homidia socia. NCBI lineage: Eukaryota > Metazoa > Arthropoda > Collembola > Entomobryomorpha > Entomobryidae > Homidia > Homidia socia. The sequence goes on along the minus strand of JAANSP010002416.1, from coordinate 11,388 downwards.
TGTGTCACAAGCAAACATACATCATCTCACACACAACAACAACGACATCAACGAAACAAGCAGAGTAATACCAGCAGAAGAACTACACCAAAAGTAAAATATTTTTTCTACGAGTATAATCTATAATGCTGCTGCACTTCTAATAGGGAAATCAAATAGATGAAAAAGGAGACAAACAGCCTGAGATCAGACATTGCCTCAAAATCGTTTACTTGTGTAGTATTTTAGATGGATGGATGGAAAATAATATTAAAAGAAGAAAACTGTGTTTGATGCTTTAGATTTTTCCCTAGTTCAATGATATTACGTTTTATACTGTGTACACTTTTTTTAGTTTGTATGTAAATAATAATAATAATAATAAATAGCTGCTGTTCACCGTTAAAGTTTATATTCTGTCTCTGTCTGCCATCAACTTTATACGTTCATGTGTACATTTATATTATTGCGACAATAATAGAAGAAGAAAGAATTGCATCCATGCATGTGTGTGTAATATATGGATTGTTATTGTTATAATAATTCTCCTTCTTCTCTTCTCTTCTTTCTTCGCTGGTTGGATCCCTTTTCTTGGAAGAATAATGTAGAAAAAGGAGAATAAAAAACTAGTGCGAATAAAAAATAGAAAAAAAACTTGTGGACGGATATGTGTATTCTTACTTTTCTTCTTTTCCATTATACTCTCCTCCACTTTACTTCTTGTTGTTGTTGTGTTGTTGTTGGAGTGAAGTATGCTTTTTGCTTTTTTATTCTTGTAAATTCTGCTTGGATGGGTGGATACATGAACGTGTGTGAATGAGCAGTAGTGGTGGTAGTAGGAGTAGTATATAGTTTTGCTGATGTTGTTGTTGTCCTTGTTTGTTGTTTGTATGAGTGAGTGAGTGAGTGAGAGTGCGAGGAAGGAGTAATATTGCACACAAAGTAGAAAATAGTATAGTGCTGCTGTACACACACTCGCTATAGTGTAGTGACTCAATAATAATGGATTCTTGACAATTGCCTTTGCCAACAAGGCATTATGTTGTTGTACACCCATTATTTGTGTTATAATATGACGTACAAGGTTACAAATATATATATAATAATGTATGTACTCTGCTATTCTGTTGTTGCATTTATGCGCAAAAGTGTGTGAAGAGAAAGAGAAATAAGCAGATTGTAAAAAAAGAAGGGAGAATAAATAGAAGAAGGGATTTTAATAATAATAAAAATATACTAAATCTTTGCTTTTTAAAATCACTGTATTCTTATTCATTTTTTTTCTTTTCAATAAAGAACTTTTTGTAAATTATTGTGCAAAACATAACGAAGAAAAAAAGTTGACAGTGGTGGCAGTAGCAACTGCTACTGTCTATCATACTGCTGCTGATTGTGAGCATGTACCGGAACTGCTTTCTTTTTTAAACAAATCTGCAACCAAACATTGGTTTGATTTCCTTAAGGATAACAATTTTTTTCATGGACAGATCCTTTTTTATCTGCATGAAATGTAGATGTATGAAAACTTTTCAAAGAATGCAAGTGATATTGTATTGTGTACAAAAAATAATAATTCATTTCATTAGCAATGTCAATTGTGCTCGTACGCCACATCAGTAGTGGTTGCAGCAGCAATGAAATACACTCATGATGTTCTTTCCGATTAAACCTGAATGTCATTAAAATATGAATCTTTTTCGCGTTGTAGTGTCAACCCAGCAAACTGTCACCCAAAAAAAGCTACGCTCGCATCACTCGATACTCATCCCATTGTATTATCTATTTCAATTGCTGCTGAAACTAAAAACCGACCTGTCATACTCTATTTATTCAATACCCTCATATATTTGTTGTAATAGAAGTGGAGAACAAAAAAGGGAGCATCATCATCGTCATCCCTCTCTGCTGTGTCTGTGATAATACCCTGCATTATCCCTTTGCGACAAAATATGCAACAACAGAAGAGCAAATCTCTTTTCTTTGATAAGTGACAATAAATACTTTATGGAATATATGGAGTGTTCCTCCCCAAATAATTCATTCTCTTTTTTCCCATTCACAAAACCTACATAACACACAACAGACACACTCAAACAGCATTATCTCTCTTTTTGCACTCATACAAGTATTATTAGTGGTCAAACAAAAACGAATACTCATCCTCATCATCATTTCTTTTTTGATGAATATGAATTCGAATTTTGAGAGAGAGAAAAAAAAGCGACAAAAACCAAAACAGCTCAAAACAGTCATATTGTCCCACACAAAAACAGAGAATATGTACCGAGATAAAGTATACAATGCCAACACATATAATGCATGAATGAGGAAAAATCTGTACTACACACGGATTATGAACGGTTTCACCTGAATTGATGTTGCTGCTGATGATGATGATGGCGATAGAAAGGACAGGAAACGGTTGACAAAAGATATATACTCACTCATCATCCCTCACAGAATAAAAGAAGCCTGGCAAAAGCAATAAAAGAAAAAGATGAAAGCAGTAGCAGCAGGGATACATACAATCTGGGGATAATCGGGGACACACAACGACAACAAAAACTGGATATCAATGAGTGAAGGTGAATGAATGGATGGATGATGGAACTGATGCAAGAACCTGAGCTGACAGCCAGGTAGAGTAATGCCTCTATCCTACGTATTCAAATCGGAAAACTTTTGCCATCTCATAGTTTGGTTCCAGTTTTTAGTTTACTGCATATACTTTATACAGTATGCATACTTAACATTATTTCTCCAATTTTGAATTCAAACATACAAACATGAAATTCAGACTAGTCAGGTAAAATTTATCTATATTTCCTTGGATCATCCAATTTATACGACTAGGACATTTACGGCATCTCTACTGTAGATATTTACATGGACTGACTGCATGTTTTATTCACATATAGAAAGACCCGTCGAAACTTTTTCGCTAAAGAAGTGCAATGGAAATTAAGTGTTATGATTATTGCATATAATAGACCTACATAATTTGGTTGGTCATGCTCTTAGCAGTAATATCGTAGATGGTGCGGATATGATTTCTATTTTTCTTCCAAAAATGATCCTTTTATGCTGGTAATGCACTGTATTTTTGTCCCTTGTTGAGGGGAGTTTCCACCTCCCATTTTTGTGGTGTGGATATGATTTCTATTTTTCTTCCAAAAATGATCCTTTTATGCTGGTAATGCACTGTATTTTTGTCCCTTGTTGAGGGGAGTTTCCACCTCCCATTTTTGTACGGAAAACCATATTTATCAAGAGAGAGAGAGAGAGTACAAAATGGGGAACAAGAAAAAGAGACCAGCTTATATTACATTATATTATTTTGTTGTTGTTGTTCATTGACTGCTCCTTTTTATAGTTCCAAAAACTTTTATAGTTTTTCTTCCTTTCTTTTTCTTCGTCTTCCTCCTCCTATTTTTCTCCTTTTAAAACCGGTGTCCTTTTCTGTCCTCCTTTGGTATTATATTATAGGCATTGTTGTTCTTATTATTATTGCCATTCCTATTATACTCTTCCTGTTGTTCCTTGTCTCTTCTCTGTCTCACAAGAAAAGGAGGAAATAACAAGAAAAAGGGAACGCCACAAGAAGAAGAAAAGAAAATTGATGGATGCAGATGCACAATACTAGTATAACATTGTACGTTTACAAAGAGAGCAAAATGATATTTTATACTATGCTCGTTCATCTTTTTCAGAAAAATACAATATTCTTGGGTAAATTGAACACTGTGAATGAATGAATTTTGCTGAATGGAATATGAGCAGCAGTGTACGGGATATTAGATGAAATAAGTGTAAAAATTAAAGTTGAATGAGGGTTGTAAGGTAAGTGTCGTGTTGTTCTGTTGTGTGGCTAAAACTTGAATGAACTGGACAAGGTACTAAAGACACTATGAAAAATGGAAAAAAGGAAAGCGCGTCGAAAATAGCTGACCAATTTTAGAACTAGTCTTTGTAATAAAAAAGTATTAATATTTTTGATTTATTATGCCTTAAATATGCATTAGGAGCATGCTATGTAAACTATTGTAAACTAGTTTTTCCTGCAAGAATTGTTGCAGTATAAAAATTAACCAGAATTTGAATGTAAGCTTGTTTCTTATACATTTACTTGCAAACCATTAGTATCAAACAGGTAAAATTCAAAACCAAGATTACTTCCTTTTACCTAGCTCCTTTAAAGAATTTTTCCCGCCGCTGAGCGATTTTTTTCTTCATTCGTTTGTAAATTTGTAATGCAATAATGCAAATTAGAAGCATTAGATTTTAATTTGCATAACAAAACGAAGAAGAAAATTGGTTAGCGGCGCCAAAAAACTTTTTGTTTAAATTTTTTAGTAGGTGAAATCCAATAATTCGTTGTCAGTGCTTTCTGATAATAATATCCTCTTGTTGATTTTGAACCATTTAGATTTCAAGTGAGTAAATTTAAGTTCAATATTCAGATATCAGTCTCCTCCTCTCCTCCCTCATGTTATGTAAAAATACAAAGTCAATTGCGTGTTTTGTTTTTTTTCTAAATATTGATGCTATATTATTATTTGAGAAATATTTTGGTTGCAGCTTTTTTATAGAACAGGTTAAAAACTGATTAGGTCAAATTCAAGTTATCAGCTCATCTCAAAGTAATTTATGCGATTTTTATTTATACATAGCATGAAACCAGTTCACAGCAAAAAATATCCGCGTGCTGTTGAGGTGAAATGAGTAAAAGAGGGTCTTTCACGTTACTGCATAACAATATGCCTCTAATATCTCTAATAATCAGTGTTTTGNACAATATGCCTCTAATATCTCTAATAATCAGTGTTTTGCTCACCTCACTTCTTCACTAAATACGTTATTGTCAGCGTATTGTTGCCCAGTGGAAAAACTCAAAAGGGCTAGAACCATTCATGAAAGGCAAAGTGAGAGAGAACCCTTAAACGAAACACTTCATGTATATTACTTTAATATGCTATGTGTAGATATATCTTTTCCCTATGATCCCTGCATACTCACAACTACTGCATAATGTGACATTAGTTCCACACTGTCTAGCTTGATTTTTTTTGGTTCACGTATGTCTACCAGGAATGCATGCTTCTGTTACAATACGATGCGCATCGGTCCCGGTCGGTATGTACATGTGCATTGCATAGGTATTCACAATCTTGAACAATGTCATTAAGGTGCTATGTGTACACTGTTCAGGACCACGACTTACTAAAACCCCTGACCGACCGACACATCCCACCTTTGTCACTTGAATAAAATGGATGATGGCAGTACACAAGAGAGAAAATCACAGGGAAGAAAAGGAGGAATAATAGAAAAGAATCCTCTTTTTTGTAATATGTGTGATCCTTTAACCGGTGTTACTGCTGCTGCTGCTTTTTTGTTTAAGTTTCCTTCTGATCCCTTATGCACACATGCATACCTAGGTGATCTATAGATCGAATTGTGAAATGAAGGATGAATGATGCGGATGAGATTCCTTGTTTTCTCCCGTGGTGTTGTTTTTCCTCTTTGGTGCTCGTAATGGCGCTGAAGGTTGAAATTATACGGATTCTCATTCATAAAAAATATATATTTTCTTTAGTAAAGCCCTGCAGCAACCACCAAAGTGAACGCGCTGCTACCAAACAGATAGACCAACAATTCAGTAAGGTAAAGTCCATTACTGACTGATTCTACAGTTTGTTAATGGCGCTGAAGGTTGAAATTATATGGATTCTCATTCATAAAAAATATACATTTTCTTTAGTAAAGCCCTGCAGCAACCACCAAAGTGAACGCGCTGCTACCAAGCAGATAGACCAACAATTCAGTAAGGTAAAGTCCATTACTGATTCTACAGTTTGTAATACCGCTGTACATACACACAACCAGCTTAGCAGAGGTTTATAGCGCTACAACAAACAACTTAAGCTCTAACTTGTATGTTTTAAAAAACACACAATCTATAGCATTTTGTTAAATGCTACAAGGGGAAGCGATAATGTACGAATAGAGCAGCGTCCATATATAATCATAAAAAGCCTTTTCATTTTTTTTACTTCCCTTTGTATTTCTCAATTGAAAATACTCAAAACTGCCATAATAACTCACATGAACTGAACATTCATGCACTCTTGCTCACCAACTGCAGCACAGCAGTTTCAAGTAGTTGCAATAATAATAATAATCATAATCATTTTCATAACTTTATAAGCACAGTGATAGGAATGCAAACTGCTGCTGCCCCGGAACGTTGCACGCATAGAGGTTAGCTATGTAGTAGTGGAATGTCCATTTGAAAGATAAGTACGTGTGAAGGCATTTCAAGTGTTAAAAATTGTACAAGTAGTGGTGGTTTTTTCTGTAACAAGAAATGTTCAATGCACGCATATGTCTGCTACTTCAAAGTTTTACTCATTTTCGTGAGATCCCAGAGATGTAATAATTTTCATATACAAAGATGATTATTGCTTTCTCTTTGTTTTCGGCTGTAGAGAGCGTTTTTTATAGTTTGGTTTATCTCGACTGCAGCCGTAAAAGTATAGCTCTATTATCATTCATTACTTGTTAGTAAATTTTTTTCTCACTTGGCTTTCATAATTTTTGTGATACTCCCATCATAATTCATTTCTCAAGTGCTGCACATTCATTCACCATCAACCGTTTTTGCTTATTCCCTCCGTCTCTTTCTCTGGTTTGCTAAATAAAAAAAGATTTTTTTATTGTTTGCGCCTTGTCCGCTTTTGTAAAAACCTTTTTTATGAACAACAACAACAACATGCTCACTCACATAAAAATCAGAGAGCAAGTTAAGCTCACTCACTTTCATCATCGTCATCATCCTTATGGTATGCCCCCATGGCTGTTAAATGGACCGTTCTGGAATGAAATTTATATCAAATGAATTTTGTAATGAGATATGAAAAATGTGAACACAATTCAATAAAACACCAGAACGATGGATGGTAAGTGAACGAGTATTTTTTATTTACATGTATTTTATGAGTTAAAGCTTTTTAATATTATTTATTACTGGTAATGAATGAATGATTGCACATAAACGTTTTGTTATTACTATTATGTTGTTTCGTATTGTCGTTTGGAAATGAGACGTGACATGGTACTAGCTTTTATATTCTATTAAAAGAATGCTCTTGTTTTTCTACATTACAAGTTGTGAAAAAATGAAAGGGTCATATTCAAAATCAGAGCGAAGCATGTTTTTCCACAAGCTAAATTACTTTTTTTGGCTCGTTCTCGCAAGCTAAGCTTATATCCTGTGTACATCTGCATTTTTATTTATCATATATTATTTAGTATGCAAGCTGCGTAGTGTCACTACTGCTCTAATAAATAAGTAAAGATGCAAATAAATAAATGCGGGCTTGTGCATATGAATTCGGGCAGATGTCAATAACTTTCAAAAAGTTATACCTATTCTATTTGGTAATATGGCTCGCTTGCTTTTAAGTTTTTGTTGTGAATTTGTTCTTCAGGATTTGAATATCAAGGTGCAAAAGAGGTAAGCATTTTTTGTTGAAAAGGAGAAACTAAAGCCCAGGCTAAATTATTTTTTAAATGTACTCAAGCTCAATTGTCACATAGAAGAGCCATGTAGTGTTATCTTTACTATGCTAAGAATGATAGCTAACTAGATTTATCATTTGTTACTTTTGTCGGGTGCAACAATGCACGTTCATATGTGTATAATATAAAGTATAATAAAAATACAATAAAGGAAGAATAGAGCTTATGTTGTGTACAGTTAAATTTTTCTTTGTATCTTGAATGGTAGTTGTAGTATATTACATTGTAGCAGGAAAAAGAGGACTGAATAAATGATTTCATATGGCACACATAGAGGTACTTGGATTAGCGCAGCAGTAAAATCCAGTCGTGTTAATAATGTGAATTGTGAAAAGAAAGTGTGATAATAGCCGGCAGCTTTTCTGATATAATACGGCATCACAGTGGTGCTAATGAAGAGTGACACATGATCTGTCATAGCAAAGCAAAACATTTTTGTTATTACTACAAAGTACATCATAAATGCACTTTCATAAATGCTCATTTCAGGGACAAGTGAAGAAATTCAAGGGGAACTTATTTTTTGCTCTATTTCAAGCAGAACGGTAAAGAAAGACTACAAACAACAGCGAGTTTGAATGTAAAATTATTATTATCAATACAGGAGAAACCAAAGGAAGTATTGAAACGTTATTGGTGCAGCCTGGAAATTTTACTATTTGCTGATCCCAGATTTGTTTTCAGTATTAGTCAATCTTTCATGAAAAATTGAAATTTTAGATTCGTCTATTATCAGTTTTATAGGCTAAAAACAAAAATTATTGTGATAGCATTACTTTACTAAATGGTTTTCTGAAATAAAGTGTCACAGACGAAGCCATCATTTTGTACAGTAGTTCAATAATGGATTCTTTATTTCAAACAAGGTTTTTTGAAATTTCTATACATTCAAAGTTTTAAAAAGTAGAAATTGTAAACTCATTATGATCAAGTTCCAGATTTTTTCCCAGTATTATTCAATCTTTCATGAAAAATTGAAATTTTAGATTCGTCTATTATCAGCTTTATAGGCTAAAAACAAAAATTATTGTGAGGGCGTTACTTTACTAAATGGTTTTCTGAAATAAAGTGTCACAGACGAAGGCATCATTTTGTACAGTAGTTCAATATTGTATTCTTTATTTCAAACAAGGCTTTTTGAAATTTCTATACATTCAAAGTTTTAAAAAGTCGAAATTGTAAACTCATTATGATCAAGCTTTTCTTTTCATCCTCTTACTTCTTTTAATGGATTAATTGCAATTTCCTTAACATGATTAAGACATTCGTTATGCCCGCATTACATTGAAATTGTAAACTCATTATGATCAAGCTTTTCTTTTCATCCTCTTACTTCTTTTAATGGATTAATTGCAATTTCCTTAGCATGATTAAGACATTCGTTATGCTCGTATTACATTGTACGCTTTCCGTCTATAAATAAAGCGAACAAGAAAATGTGGCAACATTTTTTGTAACGTAATGATCTCAAAGAAACAATTGGTCCAACTGTTCTAAACAATGTTTTGGAAGGAGAAGTACCCAAAACAAAACTGGATACACTTTTTACAAACAACTTCATACAGAAATAATACATTGTTTCACAAATTCAAGCCTCCTTCTGGCAGACTTCAATCCTTTTGTTGCACTGCTCGACGAATATGGCACTCGATTTCATTAATATAGTTGTTGTTTTTGGCTACGTACACTTAACTTTTTGTAGGAAAAGGAAGAAACATTTTGTGCATCCTGCTGTGCACTCATCATCATGATATAATTTGGCATTCACAACCAACAACACCAATCGGAATGCTTACAAAGTTTTAAAAGCGTACTATAGTCTACAGACAGAAATTTCTTGTCATTATTATCATTTCCACCATTATGATTGGGCTTAGTTCCGCTGCTGGTGTTACAACCGCAAAATACCACCACCACCATCACCTTATGTTTTTCAAACAAAAGTTTTGTGGCTTTTTGTATTTTAAGGAAAACGCAAGAATATATCAAGTCATCATTACAAAAGACCATAAGGATTACGACAACTTGTTTCTCGCTACTCAAAGAGTTTGAGTTGTTCTTGAAGAATAGTAGAAACAAGTACATCACATGAGTTATCGAGTTGTTGATGATGATGATGCTGATGAAGATGACGAGTTAATTCAGCCGAAAGCACTTGAGCTTGCTTACATTCTTGTTTTGAGATGGTTCCCTCTTCTTTTTCTTGTAGCATTATGGCTTCTCTTCAGTCGAGTAAAACTCTTGCCTTGCCTGCCTTTCTCTCCTCTCATCATTTCTCCCTCAGCTTCTCTTGTCTTTCCACTACCACCACCAGCAGGAGAAGAAGAATCATCATCCACTTGCCCTCATGTTCGTCATCATCATTTATCAACATCTTGTTGAAAATGAAGTTGTTCAGCAGCAGTATACTTTCTGAGAATGTGATTTTTAACTTGTTTAATTGAATTGTTTTCTCCTAAAGAAACTTTGAGCAATAATGGAGCAAGATGCTGCACAAGGATATTATTATATTATGTGAGCGAGCATTTTGATCTTGCTTGTTGCTTATTCATCGTCCTCATTGTTGTAAGCGCAGTCAACATGATTATTATTTGACTGTTCTCATTTTCTTACAGCTTCTGCACCAAAAACAATTACCACAATGCGGAGAATGTACTATACATACATATACGTAACAGTTGTTATTTCACAAGTATTGTTCGCGATTGGGAAACAACTTTTGTTCAAAACTAAAAGTAATTGAATTGTTTTCCTCAAATGTCCAAGTCATGATTCCAATGGAGTATTATTGTTCACTCGCATAATAAAATATATAAGAGGTACGCACACCACTAGAGAGGATACGTACCTTTGCTTTTTTGATAATGGAAAATATACTAAACTTTTCTTGTATGCTCAAAGGCAAGTCACACTCCCAGCAGGAAAGAGCAACCAAAGCATGAATTATTATAACTTGATATATAAATAAATATAGGCATGCATACATTACTTGCTCATTGTTCTTTATTGTGATTGTTATTGCGCTACTGCTCCTGTTGGTGTCATATAGGAGGGCAAATAATATTACACGTAAATGTTATGTGAAAAACAATAATCAGCAGAGTTGTTGTTGTTTCAATTTGTTATATGACCATGTTTGATTTGCTCTGGTTTGAGGTAAAAGTAGAACAATGGAGACTCCAGGGTTTTCGTAGTCGCAAGTTAGTCAAAAATAAAATGAGTTTTCTCTCTCGCCAAACCAATTGTTGTACACTATGGCTTCTCAATACCAAATGTGTTGATGGCGTGGATGACTATTTACTTTTTTAGAGCAATAATAATATAACGATGTATTTTATGTGGTGCTTTTTGTTCTCTCATCCTGACGTGTGAAACAGACCGAAGGTGAAACTTCAGGTGGCTTTCAGTTTCTAGATTTGCGTGGGTATATTACTCATGTCCGTCATTGTCAACTGAACCGATTGAGCTTCATAACCACGTGACTACTTGAAGCCGAGTAACTTTAGATATGAATTTCTCTGAGGTTTCCTACCATTTACGTAATCTCTCTGGCTTGGCTGTTTCATCACAATTCACTCGATCCTCAATATTGTATACCTAGTTCTTTTCAGTAACTAATTATAATCATGAAGAGTTACGTGTACAGTACAATTACTGTTTTAAAACTTTAGACATTAGCTGTGATCCACTCTGTGTGTACGTAAATACCTATTCAATATTCTTCAACGATTTAAGACACTGACTGAGATCTTGGTAGAACTGATTAAGAAGAAACATTCTTGATGGCATTTAGAGGGCTTTAACTTTTTTAAGATTTTATAGTTTAAA
>JAANSP010002415.1:0-12852 GCA_036850745.1 Homidia socia | reverse complement strand
CTCTATTCATATAAAAAAATCTCAAAAAAAGAGAAAAAAATTCTCTCTCTATCTCGTGATAAACAGTACTATTATAAGGACAGTAGCAGTAGTAACATGATACGCCGGCAACAAAAAAAAGCAATACGACTAGACTACCATATAAAAACTACCACTACCACTACATCGCATATTGTAATTGTAAACTACTAACTACTCCACACACTACATCTTTTCTCCATCTCATCATCATCCTCATCTTCAACAAATCTCCATAGCAGTTTAGTTAGTATCCTAAAAATTCTATTATCCCGTTCATACTACGAGAAAAAAAGAGAAGCCAAAAGCTTTTACTACTACACTTTTATAATAGCAAATCCAGAATAGTAGAAAGAAGCAGAGAGCAGCAGTAGCAAAACAACAAACCAACACACAGAAGAACTTTTAAAGACGTTTTTAAACAAGTCACCAGCAGAGAGGAGAGGAGAAGTTTTTATAGAAGAAAGAAGATCTACGATTAATTAAAATATAAATTAATTATACTTATTAACCACCAAACTATTTCCCCCTCCCCATTTTTTCTTTATCATGAACAGTCTTAAATAACAGTTTTAAAAGTTACAAATTACTCGTTTTCCCCCCTGTTTTTTCTTTATCGGCATCTATAAAATCCTGGCATTTGGAAGAAAAGTTAATTAATTAATTAGGGAGATTTTTTTATAGAGGAGTCTGTTCAGAAAAAAAAACACGAGGAGAGACAGTCTGTCTCGCTTGACTTTTTTTTTATTCACGCGTCTTGGTTTTTTAAAACCTTTTTTTTTAGTTTTTTTCTTTCTTTTTAAAAAAAAGTTTAAAAAAATAATAATCTTTCAAGATGATGATGGGTGGCGATGGCGCTTCCGGATGCTGGCAACACAAACCAGTTCATTGGGAGTAAAATAAGTCTTATCTCTAAATCGGAGATAAGGTATGAAGGGATTCTATATTCGCTTGATCTGGAGGAGGCTACCATATCGTTACAGAAAGGTTTGTTATTAGTTTTTTATAACTGTTCAAGTTGATTTCGTAAAAATAGTAACAATAAAAGTTAATAATGTGTGGATGTGTTTTATTTTCTTGACAGTCCGCTCGTTTGGAACAGAGGATAGGCCAACATCACGACCTGTCGCTCCCAAAGATGAGGTGTACGAATTTATAATATTCAGGGGTGCGGATATTAAAGGTATTGATGTTCTTGAACCACCACCTCAAGGGAAAGAGTCTGGAGGAGATGAGGAGCCTATTGATCCAGCTATCGTTGAAGTTCAACACTACGTACGTTTGGTTATTTTCTTTTCAAAAATTGATTCTTGTTCTTTTATGTCTACTAATTAGTTTGTTTAATATAAGAGCCTTTATATAACAACTTTTATTTTCTTTTTGTAGCAACCACAACCGCCTCAACAGCAACAACAGCAGGCTTCGCAAGCACAACAACAGCCAGCACCTATCGGTTCTCTCGGGGGTATGGGCGCAGATCATAGGGAAAGATTTGGTAATAGTTTTGTTGGAATGGTAGAGTCTGGAGGAGATGAGGAGCCTATTGATCCAGCTATCGTTGAAGTTCAACACTACGTACGTGTGGTTCTTTTCTTTTTACATATGTCCATTTTTATTTTATGTCCACTAATTGGTTTCTTTAATCAAAGAGCCTTTTTATTTAAACTCCTTTTTGTAGCAACCACAACCGCCTCAGCAGCAACAACAGGCTTCGCAAGCACAACAACAGCCAGCACCTATCGGTTCTCTCGGGGGCATGGGCGCAGATCATAGGGAAAGATTTGGTAATAGTTTTGTTGGAATGGGACCTCCTTCTGGGGGTAATAGCATGATCGGAACTCCACATCATATTGGATCACAGCAGCAGCAACAACAGCCTGGTATTCATCAGGGATTTTCTTTGGGTGTTGGGTTCGGAAGTAATACAGGGATCGGGGGAGCTGTTGTTGGGCAGCAGCCTGGTAAGTGTAATGGTGGTGTAAACAAGAGCAACAGTACCATGATCAAAACAAAAACTGAGACTTTTTTAAAGATTAATTAATCTTGTATATTTCTCTTCCCTTTTTCACAGTTCAAGTTCCACAACAAACGCACCAGCAGCAAGGAGGAGGAGGAAGAGCCTCATCACCCCAACTCCAAGACTCGCCCCACTCCCCACCAATGCTAGGCTCCTTACCCACACCTGATCAACAGCAAAAGGCCAGGAATTCGACGGGTTCGAATGGGAATCGTCGTGGGTACACACCAAGAGGACGTGGAGGCGGCGGTGACAATAGAGGTGGAATGGTAAACAACTCCAGAGGAGGATGGTGGCGGTGGTGGTATTGGAGGAGGAGGCGGCTCGTACAACCCACGCGGAGGAGCCAGAAACAACACTTACAACAACGCGTACTACGCGAATAGGTACTCTGCAAACGGGGGTCAAGGACCCCGTACCAACTACTTCAGGAGAGGAGAACTCAAAGGAAACAAGAAACTCACGTTCGATGGCGAGTTTGACTTTGAAAAGGCAAACGAGGAGTTGCAGAAGGCCTTGATGAAAATTAAGATTGTTGACGGGGCGAAGGATGAGGGGGAGGAGGATGAGGTGCACCATCATCATCATCATGAGGAGGATCGGGCTAGTGAGGATGGCGAGGGGAGTGTGGACAAGGAGAACGAGAGCAAGAACTTTTATCAGAAGGATAATTTCTTTGATAATATTTCGTGTGAGGCTTTGGAGCGGAAGAGTGGGTAAGAAGCTTGCTATTAATCGTAGTATATATTATAGCATTTTTTAGTATTAAAAAAATGTATAAAAATAAATATATAACCTCTCATTTATTTCCGTGTCCATGTTCTTAAACTTCCCATACTTTGTTTCTTTCAGTAAACGTGAAAAGCCAGACTGGAGAGCAGAGCGTAAGCTCAACGCATGAAACGTTCGGTTTACCATTAAAGCCCGGTGGCCGTGGTGGAGGTGGATCATCGACCTACTACAGAGGTGGAGGCTACAACAACCACTCGTACAACGGCTACAATTCTTACAATAACTACCGTGGCGGCTATGGTGGATACAACAACAGCCGTGGAGGAGGATCTTCGTATCATCGTGGTGGAGGTGGTGGTGGGTATAGAGGAGGAGCTTCACGAGGTGGATATGGAAATAGACCACGTGGTGGTGGCGGAGGAGAACGTGATCGTGAACGTGTACCCACAACTGCAACAGCCCCTACAACTAATAAAGATTAAAAAGAGTGTAGTTTATCTAAATATATTCTCTTTCTCGGAAAACAAAAAGAAAAACAACACAAATTTTTTTTTATCTAGTATCTTTATATGGGTTTAATTTAATGTTTCAATAACAAATTGGTTCCGTGTATAAAAAAACGTCGTGTTTTCTTTTCCTCACTCATTTTCCCCCCAGTGTTTTCGTATCTTTTTTTTTGGTTCAATGTTCAATATTTCAATATACAAAAGCATAAGTAATTTTAACATTACCTGTTTGGTGGTTATGTAATGAAAATTAATCAATCGTGTATACATGATGAGGGATATATTTATGATTTTTTTTAAATTAAATAAAAAAAATCGTGTGAAAAGGTTATACACGTGTATGTTCAGTAAAGTATGTGTATTAATAATTATGAAAATTTTGTGAATTTTTTTTTCTCTGTTCAATAAAAGTGAGTGCGATTTAAAAACAAACATACACTAAAAATCAAGTATTTGCATTCGTTTTTCTTTTATTTATTATTAATATATTTCGTTTAAAATAATTATTAATTTTCTTCTCATTATCCTTCATAACATTATCAGTCTTAGTTCTACGTACGTACGTTTACACGATCGTTTGCTTCTTTAATTACAACAAAAAAAGCTTAGAATAATAAGTAGCACAAAAAAAAGCATTTCTAAACATTTTCTTAGTATCTTAACCTAACTAGAAAAAAACAACAGAAAAAAAAACTTTGGCACAAAAAAAATGAAACTCTTTTTTTATTGAGAGAGAGAGAGAGATTGTGATGATGATACTTAATTATTAATTATTATTTTCTCTGGTGGGACTACATTGTATGTATAATGATTATTAATTTTTAAGGCATCGATGTGATGAATTTCTTTCATTTCGTATTTACATGTACTTTCTCGTTGTCATTTTTTGATACTTAATTATTTTCTCTGGTGGGACTACATTGTATGTATAATGATTATTAATTTTTAAGGCATCGATGTGATGAATTTCTTTCATTTCGTATTTACATGTACTTTCTCGTTGTCATCATGTTACTAAATTTTTTTGGCAATTTGTTAACCCCAACTGCTTGTTTTGTGTTCGTACACATTTTGCAAAATAAAAAATTTCCATTAAACTTTTTTCTTCAAATATCTAGCAAAACATGTACACACAAACACAAGTTAATGACAACGATAATATTGATTGGCTATATTATAAACACACGTTATGTTTAAAAAACGAAACTTGTCCGTCTCTGCTGGAGTACGTGGTGGTGATTGTTGATGTTGGTGTTGTTTTTGTAGATTATTGTTGTTGTTGTTGCAGGTGGAGGTTGGAGTAGTACTATCAGTAGTAGTATTATCAGTAGTAAAAGTCTTTCGAGTTCCCAGTATCTCGTTCTCGTAATGTCTTTAAATAAAAATATTTTTTGCTTTTAAATTTTATTACATTATAGCTTAACTTAAATTTATATGTATAATTCTCTCTCTCAACCTAACTAAGCTCTCGTTTTTTATCATCATCATCATTATTATTAATTATTATTGCACTACGTGACGTTATATATTTTTATAACGATTGCACACTATTCTTCTTTGATGCATGTGATCATTGCATATTTTATAAATTGCTCTCTCTCTCTATCGTTTTTTTATCTTTCTTCTCGCTACTCTTCTCAGGTATTTCATTTGAATTTTGATTGTCTTGTTGTTTACTTTGAATAAGTTCCATTTGTTTTAGTTAGTAGAAGCATGCACTCCCTATAATTATTAGAATAGCACCCGTACGCAGGCTCGTAGAAACTAGTAGGACTGTACATGCTTCCACTCAAGTGTGAGCCACCCCCACCACCTGTCGCGTAACTGTTATTATGATTATTAATGTTATTTATATTACTCGTAGGTGGGCTTGTCATGTTTGTTTGTTGCTGCTGCTGGGTAGCTTGCTGTGCTAGTGGAGGTGGTGTGCTCAAAATAATTTTATTATTATCTTCCACTTGCTGTTTTACTTGCTGCTGTCTGCTGCTGTGACAAAAAATCGAAATTATTTTTAGTCTGGTTAGTTTCTAACCTGCCGCACGTGTAGTCAAAGTCATCAAACGAGGAGTAGCGTGAGGATGAGGCGAACATGCTGGGACGCGCAGGCGTTACTGTGCTGCTGCTGCTGCTCTTGTTGCAGATCGGGACGTTTTGAAACACGTAGTTCCTCGAGTTGTTGTTGTCCCAGAACTGGGAGCCCTGACAGTGGAACCTGCACGCGAACGTTATCTTTGCGTCGTCGTGGTCGCGGACGTACGGTGGGGGGAGCTTGCTCTCGTCTATTTCGATTCTGAACTCGAAGCTGTCCGTGAAACCGTCGCAGCTGCCTTGGATGTAGGTTGCCTAAATGTGTATGTACATGTGGATTTATTAGAGTAATAATGATAAAAAAATTTTTTGTCTTTTATTTAATTTGATTTTTAAAAAGTTTACCTGAAAATCGACAAATTCCTTCCAGTCGTTGTATGTGTAGCGGACGTACACACTCTTGTGAAAGTCAAGGTTCATGACGCGAACAGTCCCTTTGATCACGTGCTTGCACGTTACCACGCTCGAGTGAGTATTGCTTACTGTCTCCTGAGTGAGGAAAGCGTTCTCCAACAACACCTGAAGCGAGTCGTAGTATTTTTATAGTATTTATTATTTTATTCTTTCTTTTAGTAATAATGTTTGTTGTGTGTGATCTTCTCTCTCTTTCTTACCTTCTGATCTCTAATTTTGTCGAAAAAGTCGGGCATGGTGACGGGCTGATGGAACAGCGGGACAAAGTTGAGTGTGCTGGACCGAGTGATGTGACAGACCGAAAAGAGGTTTCGAACACCACGACAAAGAAGAGTTGTCTGTGATTGACGATGTCGGCGAATTTCCTGACGTTGGGCCGTTATAGTCGGGTATGTGCAGGTCCCTAAGTAAATTATGACAAAAGAAACGAACGTGTTAAATGATTGCATTACAGAATAAATAGTTTAAAAAAATCCCCTCCAACGTACCTGTAAGCCTCTTTAGGAACCCTAGGTATCTCATCGAGAAACACCTTAATATCAGTAAGGTCTAGCCCCATAGCATCAGCAAACCTAACAATCTTCTTCATCGGCGTCCCAGGCGGCGTCTTCCCACTCTTCAGACTACTACTCCTCTGATATCTCCTCACGGTACTCCTCTCCCCATCCCCACCAGAACTATTATTATTATTATTCCGTTCCTCTAAACCCTCTTCATCATCATCCCCCACCTCATTACTCAAACTCAAATTATTAAGCTTAACAGCCACGCCATTACTTATTACTACTCCCCCCTTCCTCACTACTCGTATCACTACTACCACTACTACTCGAATTACTCCGCGTACTCCCACCACCCCCAACTATCGTGCTATTACTCCCACCCGTCCCATAATCACTAGTGAGCTCCTCGTCCGGACCGTACGTGACGACATCGTCAAAGTCGTAGAAAATCTCGCTGGTGCTGGAGTGCTCGTTGTTCGAGTCCTCCTCGTGTGACGCTGAACTGATTGTGTTAGTACTCCTCTGTGGAGGAGGAACAGCTGGAGGATGACGACTCTTCCAGGTGGGACTTTAGCTTCATCTGGAGGTGGGCTGCGAATACCTGGTGGTGGTTTGTTGCTGATGATGCGTTTGTGTTTGCTTCTGCTGAGTGTGAGGAGGATGAGTCGAGTTCGAGTTCCTGGGGTTGTGGTGATGATGGGGACAGGCATGTGATTTCTGGAGGCACACGGGAAGGCAAAATGTTATGAATTTTTTTTTTGAAAAAAAGTTGGGATTAAATGTTGTGTTTTAAAGTACAAAAAAAGTCTCACCTCTCTCATGAGTATTACTACTATTAGCATCAACGATAATGTGATGATGATCTGTTGTAGTAGTACTCAGTCCCCTACTACTACTACTTGATGAAATCTCATCAACAAACCGTGCCGTTGTGTTATTTAAATTTTCACACACCTCCATATAATAATTTTAACAGTAATTTTTTTCTTTTCTTTTTCAGCCTATTTATGATTCTCTCTCAATTACAGTAAAAAAAAATACTCCCGGAGAGAGAAAATATACACCTACATTTACATACAAACTTTATTCCAATTCAAAAAATATTCAAATTACAACTTTCTCTTCTTCTCAGGAAACTTCAATCTTTTCCAAAAAAAAAAGAAAAACCTCATCACATATTATTACTAAATTATTATTACAATTATATTTAACGATGACCTCCACTCCTCGTTTCTCCTTGTTAGCGCTGTGAAGGAAAAAAAGGCCGATGAACCGTGCTTATTGCACAAAACACGCGTAACATTAATGTAACAAGCACGTAGGATATACATGCATGATGAACATTTAATGTACATACATAACTCTCTTGCTCTCTATTTCTATCTATCTGCCTATTTTTTTAAAACAATTTTTTTTGGAACAGAATAAGAATAAAACTAAAGTTGGAGGAGAAGAAGTGAAGTAAAAAATATAATATGGAGTATGGCGTATATATGCGATAAAACTTTAAATAGAAAAGTTAATATTTATAAGGAGTAGTAGCACTATATTATATGATCCCACAAAACTTGTTTTTTTTTCAAACTTTAACACGTAGTGTGTTAGTTACTTTGTGAAGGTCGTGTACATGTAATATGTGTGTGCTCTCTTTCACTATTAAAATGAGATGAAGTGACTATGTAGTGAAGTCAAGTCAAGTGAAGAAGAGATTGTAGAAGAAGAGAAGAGAAAAAAAATGTCGTATGACGATGATGGTGGATAGTGGATGGATGAAGTTTAAATATTTTTTGTTGTTAGCTTATTTAGTTAGTCCAGCTAGCTAGTAAGCTAGAGAGGACGTGAGGAGCCTGCTTCTGCCATTATGTTGCTGCTGTGGTTACGACGAAGAATATATAGGTAAAAGGCTTTTGTGTGTGTGTAATAATTATTGCATGTGCACGGGTTGTGATGGTGGTGTTTGTCCACGTTGTTGAAATGTGATTCTTGTTCTTGTTGTCAGAATAGTGGGGTTGGAAATGTTGGATGGAATATGGTATGACGATGAAAATCTGTTCTTCTGCTCTCTCTTTTATATAAACGTGGCTTTTTGTGTAAGAGTGAATGGAATATTGTTGTGTCAAAAAATGAAAAGAAGTTTATTGTTGAAGATGATGAGGTGGATGGGATTTGTTCGTTTGATGTTGTTGTGTTGAGGGGTAGTTTTATAACAATGATGGATAGAGATAAATGAATGGATGAATGATGTTCTGTTTTTGTGAATGGGGTTGTTTGTTAAATGGTGATTTTGGGGTGACGTGTAGAAATTCTGCGTTTGCCCCGTTATTTTGGTCCAGGAAAGCTTGCTGTGATAAACAAGTGTGTAACTTCACTTTATCGAACCGAACCATATGGAAAAAAATACACCCGAAACAATCCTAACCCTTAATTCCTAACCGAACCGCGTCGTCAGCAAATTTATAATAAATTTCTGTACTTTTGATGTCGATGAATTACCATGCGCCTGGGTGTCAAAAAGTTGCCATTAGCACATATACCTACCCAAGGTTGCTATAGAATATGCATGTATAATTGACATTCATGTATTTTACCAACCTTGATATACCCCAGAATTTTCAACCCAACTCAGAAATTTTTCAACATCCATTTTGAACATAAATAACACATCTCATAAATTAAGAAAGAACATTCCATTTTTAGTTTAAAGTTCGTTACAATTTTCTAGTTCGGTCAATTTTTGTGTCCAAGTGGTCTACACAAATTAGAATAATTTTTTCTCTTGAAAAATGTTTTCAGGGGATAAAAGTAAAATATCAGAGGGGAAGTCGAGTTTGTCAAGTCATTTTTTATATAGATAGACCAAATATTTTTTTATTGGGGCAACGTGAAATTATATTTCTACAGTTTTGTATTTACATCAAAAAATATTTCAAAATAGCCATCACTTTGGATGTTTGCGAAATTTTGAATTCATTCCAAGTGAAATTTTTTTCAAAAAATTGATTTTAATACAACTCAAAAAAATTCAATTAATTAACCAAAATTAATAACGGGGCAATGCGATAAATTCAAACCCGACGACATCTCCATTTCAACATCTACACTCAACATCACTTTCAATCCACTCAATGTTTACCCATTTCATTTCTGTTGCTGCTGCTGCTGCACCGTTACTAAACATATTTACCTTTAGCTTAGCACCACCAACCAACCAAGATTTGCACATTCAATTCACATGTTTGTTATAGCGTTTAAAAAAAACTTGACAACAACAACGAGAATTAAGAAACCTTCAAATCGACTCCACAAAGTCGAACTAAAGGATATACATATATATTGGAAATGCATTAGCAAATTAATACATTTTACATTTTATTACGTTGCTACTGCTTCTGGCAACAAATTAAACGGAAAATCATATAGCGATGGCGATATTTAGGATTAGGAATAGGATGCATGTAAAGACAAGAAGAAATGAAGAAGAGAAAATGCATACAAAAAAATATTTCATACGAACGAATTCCTTTCCATTCATCCCTGTTGCTGTTTTGTTTTTGTGTGGAAAAGTAGAACTCGCTCTCTCTCTCTCTCTCTCTCTCTCTCTTTCTCTCCGCCTGTTTACGTAAATACACATTCCGTTCATGTGGGCAAACAGCCGGGGACACACGTATCTCACGTGTGTTTTCGTGGACAGTGACACAATGCCCCACTTTTTTCACAAGGCTGTGATTAAGAATGAAACCGGGAACATTGGATTTCCGGTTGAGTTCATTTTTTCTTTGCAGAAGAGATGTTTTTTTATTACTCAACCAACTTGACTTGAGATTTCTATTATAGTTTTTTTTTATTTTGTGGAGGCGATAATGGGGAAGTGAGTAGTAGTGGTTCTATTTTAAAATAAGCTCATTTTTTAAAAATAATCCATATTATATGGACCAATTAGTATCCCCAAGTAGTGGAGGAGGAGGTGGTGATAGTTGGTGGTGTTGGTGAGGCGTCTTCGCAGGCACAACAACAAGCTGAAGCTCAGGAACAGAGGGAAAGACAACAGGAGGAGTTTAAGAATCAGGTCCTTAATCAGATTTTGGATCAGCAGGCACGAGCGAGATGTGAGTTATTTATCATCACAAGTTGGTGCTTTTATTTTGGAAAGGATGATGATGGATTGATGGATAAACTTTTCCCCATTTTTCCTGCTGCTGACTCTATTTATTTCGTTGTTTGTTGCAGTGTCGACGCTGTCACTCGCGAAACCAGATAAGGCCAATGCCGTGATCAGTTTACTCATTAATATGGCGAGGATGGGGAGGTAAATAAATATTATGTGTGGA
The DNA here is from genome assembly GCA_036850745.1 of Homidia socia. NCBI lineage: Eukaryota > Metazoa > Arthropoda > Collembola > Entomobryomorpha > Entomobryidae > Homidia > Homidia socia. The sequence continues at coordinate 2,246 of JAANSP010002415.1, read as the reverse complement.
TCGCTCAATGTCAGTCAATTCCGATTGTTAAATCAAAAATAATAAAATATTAATGACATTTTTGCTTTTTTATTACTATTTTAAGGCTCGGCGCAGGCTCAAAGATAAACGAAGCCCAGCTGATCGATATCCTTGAAAAGGTTGGCAGTGGAAGCAATAATCCAATGAGCATGATGATGGGAGGCGGTGGTGGTGGAAAGAGTAGTAACGTTAACGTGAGTGCTTTAATTTTAATAAAAAGTTTTTCTCGAAAACTCTCTATTACTTTTTTGTATTTAAGTTGTATGCTATAATGTCTCTAGTTCACACGTCGAGCCTTAGACGACGACGATGACGATTACGCAAAAATAATGGAAGACTTGTAGAATAAAAAAACACACTTATGCATGCGTGTATAAAATCTTCATTTTTTTATTATTATTAATATTACCAAACCCGATAAACATTTTTTTTCTCATCCCATCTTATTCTTATTCGCTCTCATCAACACTAATAATAATTATTAATTATATGAATAAACAAGCCTATCATGTTATGAAAAATCGTTAATTAAATTAATAATTTTTTATCGAAAAAAGATGTAAACGTTTAATTCTTAAACAATCCCAAAAAAAGAAGCTTGTCACTACTGTTGTTGTGGAACATGTTGAAAAGGACTTCCACCAGGACTACTCCCATCATTCTCCAGATTAATATTATTTCCAAACTGCTCGTACAGCGTTTTCTTCAAACCGTCCATTTCTGATTTGATCTCGGAGATGCGGGACTCCAAGTTTGAGATCTCTGTTCTTGTCCTTGATTTCAGGGTTTCTAGGTTTTGCTGTTGGTTTAAAAATAGTAAATAGGAAAAAAGTGTTAAAATATTTTTTTAAACAATTTCCAATTTCATTTCGAGCATCATCACTACTCATTCATTAATCATCATAAAAAATCTCGTCACTTGCCTGCATCTCATCATTAGTAAAGAGTACAAATGACTCGCCAACGAGCATCGGGATCTCCTAACTGCTCGTAAAGCGTTTTCTTCAAACCGTCCATTTCAGATTTGATCTCGGAGATGCGGGACTCCAAGTTTGAGATCTCTGTTCTTGTCCGTGATTTCAGGGTTTCTAGGTTTTGCTGTAATAGGAAAAAGATTTTTTTAACAAATTTCATTTCGAGCATCATCATTTTTGTCATTCATCTCATGATCATAATAAAAAACACGTCACTTGCCTGCATCTCATCATTAGTAAAGAGTACAAACGACTCGCCAACAAGCATCGGGATCTCCATGTCTGGGTTTTCCATGAGCACGTCGCTGAGGAGTAGGTCGTTCTCAGCGTCTTCCAGGTGGGTGAGCAGCGTCTGCGGTAAGAAAAAGTTACATTTTTTTATTTGAAAAATTTAGTAAAGTTTGGAAATTGATGCGGTTGTGGTGGAGCAACTGCTATAATAATTCTTTTAACCTTCTTGACACTGAGCGCATCCTGAATCTCCTCAATCCACCCGTTCATAATCGCAAACCTATTGATTTTCTTCTGGTTCTCGTGCGAGATTTCTCATCATTAGTAAAGAGTACAAACGACTCGCCAACAAGCATCGGGATCTCCATGTCTGGGTTTTCCATGAGCACGTCGCTGAGGAGTAGGTCGTTCTCGGCGTCTTCCAGGTGGGTGAGCAGTGTCTGCGGTATGAAAAAGTACATTTTTTTATTTGAAAAATTAATAAAAATTGGATATTGATGCGATTGTTGTGGTGGAGTAACTGTTATAAAAATTCTTTTAACCTTCTTGACACTGAGCGCATCCTGAATCTCCTCAATCCACCCGTTCATAATCGCGAACCTATTGATTTTCTTCTGGTTCTCGTGCGAGATGTGCACGTCGCTGTCGCCTGAGGATCCTGGTTGTTTAGTGGACATGTTTAATTCTTTGACTACTTTAATTTTAAAAAATCGGCTTTTAAAATCGCACACTTTCTAGCTTAAGAGTTTGAATAAGTAAAATTATTTGAGTTCCAGTTCCGTTCCGAAAATACAGCAATCAGCTAGCTTTCTTTCTACCTTTTACACCTACACTAAAAAATCGAATGTAAACAAGTTCCCGCATCGTGTTAACACGGCCACTGGGGAAAAGTGATACTCCATCCACAACAATTTTAATGTTCCATGATGGCTACAAAAATATGTATTTTTTTGAAAATCAACAGCAGTGCAGTCTAAAATACCCACATATTTAGCAGATTCAAACAATATTGTTTACCCG
>JAANSP010002413.1:0-12858 GCA_036850745.1 Homidia socia | reverse complement strand
ACTACCAATTTGCAATTATCTCACCTCCAATTCTTTCGCTTGAAAAGGAGGAATTTGCTTTACCATCCGTACACCATTCCTATCTGCCTACACAGATATGTATAATATGTTGTATTATTGACCATTGAATTGATGAGGAATTTTGATGCAGAGAACACGTAATAATAGTGGTCATGATGATGATGTTGACAGGCTGAGCTAGCTTTTAAGGTCTGTCGATCTGCAGCAACTGCTGCTGATCTGTCACTAAAGTAAGTTAAGCTTTAAAGGGCAGTGCGTAAAATGACTAGAGATATATGTAGTGTTAGTAGAATATCTTATAGGTACTTATGTTGATTTTAAAAAGCACCAAAAATCCTATGCATTCGTGTGGGGCAAGGGACACACCCTACACGAAAATGAACACAATAATAATAGCAAGGATGATGATGATGATGATGTCGCGGAGAAGTTTTCATGCCAATGCTCGTATTATAATTTATCACTTTTGATGATTATGAAGATATTAGAATCTCATTAGTTGAGTGCTGTGAAGCACACATGCATTACTGCCACTAGACTACACATTGCCATCTCTAGCATTATTATTATTATACTCGCCACAATTATCACTTGATTTACGGTGTCAGGAATCATACAAAACCATACTGTTCAAGATAAAAGTTTCTGCATTGTTATTGTGGTGCTGGGTGAAAATCAGTGCAAAAATATTTTGATGATGATGCTGATGTAGTTGGTAGTGCTGGATGAAAGTTCTATAAAATAAATGTGTAACACATCGTTTTGCTGCCGTATGCATATAGATTTTGTTACCTAATTCCTGTACTCTTGAACTTATCGTGATAACGATTTGATTTATAAGTTATCTATAGACATGCATAATAAGTGTCATAATAAAATAATGTTTCTCTTCTTTCAAGAGAATTTGCCCATGAAATGTATGAACCTTGATTAGGATTTGTGTGAATAATGGCAAAGCGAAATGTTTGTACATTTGTTGAGCCTTGCATATTATTAATATTACTACAAGTTTTTATCTGCGATTGACAAAGGGCTCATGTATCAAACAACCACAAAACATCGAACGGGAGTGTTACTAATCCTATCTTTAGGCAGCCCTGTAGCCATCCCGCTTTTTAATGATGACGATGATTTTTATTGTGTCACACAATGAACTCTCTGCATATCTTCTGTTCATTCTTTGATTCTTGTTCTGAGCAGGAGGAGTAGTAGTGCATATTAATAGCTTTACAATATATCGAATCCAAGGTCATTGAAAAAAAGATTTATTGGAGGGGTTTGCATTATTTTTATTATTATTACTCCGTATAGAGAACTGAGAAGGAACGTCCTGTCTGAAGAAAAGTACCCATGTAATAATGATAAATGATGTGTGCAAATAAACAAGCGTGAAATTTGTAACCGTGACTGAAGAATGCATTATTAATATGCTATAGATTTTGTTAAATAAATTCGCCTTCGTAATGCAATCTTTTGGAATGTTGTAGGCATTGATTTTTTTACATATTATCTTGGGACATCATTCCAGTGACATGTTTGTCATGTATTTACAATTTACAAACACAATTTTGATGAAAGCTCAGGAAATGGTTATTAATCACTAGTGAATGACTTTGTAGTAAACTAGAAAGAAATACTAAGAATTTGTGATTGGATTTTTAAGTTGTAGAGTTGTTGAATAGCTGTAAATTTGTTTTTATTTTCTGTAATTTATCCTAGAAATTTTCCGTACACAACAGATTTTTGTTCTCCGTTATATAACCTTAATTTATTATCAGACTAAAAGTAGCTATTAAACACTTTAATTTTGTGCGGATCAGTTTTCGCACCGCCCTATATTCATGGTTGATATGACGGATGCACTATAACAGGTTTTACCAAAGCGATCCAAAATGAGTTTAATTGCTTTTCATAAAACCATTTTTCCAAATTTTATAGAAAAGCAAAACCTATAATTAAGAAGCGTTCAATGTTACCAAAAGGATAAGGGGAGCCGCACAAAAAAGAGGTTTGACAAAGCAGGAAGGAAGCGCCACAAAAAATAGTGCTAAAGCTGCATTTTTACGAAGGTGATGACGGTAATTGGTTCAAAACTACCGCTACGTGAGCCTGTACATTTGGACGCAGTAAATATTATGTATCCTTTAATGAACAAGATAATTGCCACTACTGGGCGTGTACACATTTTCTCAAAATTGAAGACCATATTGCATCTACAATCTACACTACACTGCTATGCGTGCGGTAGGTAAAGTCCTTTTTTTGTGCAAAAACCGAAATAAATTCCTGCAGGTTAGGTTCCTTAAGTCACAATAATAAGTAACATCAAAAGAAATTTTTGGAAGATATAACTTAACTCATCGTCGCCATGAAATGCTGAGTTTTGCTGAGTTACCTGCCTATGATAACCTCAATATTAAAATTTTTATCAAGATAAACAGCATGACGTAAGATATATGACAAGATACTTTTCAGCTTTCGCAGTGTCATGCAGAGTATAGTATATAGAATTCCGGAACAATTGTGGATTTTGACTTTACCCTGCCTTCGCAGATAAACAGCAACAAACATATCTTATTTTTAACAAAAGAATGATCATAATATATTCATAACAAAAAAAAATTTGCAACTTAAAAAATCTTTAGTGTTCGGAAAACGTGCTTGTTAACTTGATAGTAGAGTTGTTGCAAAAGCGTACTCTAAAACAAAAAAAAGTTTGATAAGTATAGAGAGTGCTTTCAATTTCATTTAAAAACTTCCTGTAGTACCGTTATACCCTTTTGTTTTGCATTAAATTTTTTTTATCAATATTAAGTATTATTGTATCTGGTCTGAATCACGATGTGGTAAAATTCAAAGCGATTTTTTTGATTTAATCTCTTTTTATTCACGCTAATGTGATTCAGAACCCACTACTACGTAAGTACATATTATTATTTTCTAGTTCCTGTCTTAGTTCAGTAACTTTTAACCAGTTGATGCTAAATATTTTACTCTTTTTTGTATAAAACCTGAATTGATCAATGCAAAAATAATTACATGTTTTCACCGTCACTTTAGGTATAGTATTGTGAGCAGCTTACAATATTTTCCATCCACAAATTATTATGGATCGTTATCATTTTTATCATCAGTATCAGCATCAAATCGCAGTCCTCCATTTTTTATGAATTGGGACAGATATCTAAGCGTATTTTTAACCTTTTTCTAGGCAACTTTGCTCGTATACTTATGCATAGCTTGTTGTAGTGTTAGAGGTTTTAAGTTTGAACTCGAATTTCGTTATGGCTGAGCTATTTTTGTTTCTTTCCTTCTTTCTCAGCTTGGCGAAGCATCACACTGCCCACTTTTGTTTATGTCTTAAAAGTATTTTTTAAGCGGATAAACTTATTATAGAGCCATACACAGGTTATTTGAAAAGGAAGATGCAACTACTACGTCGATTCTCAGTCAGACTTGCATATCAACATGATTATATAATATCACATCCTCTTCATGCATGTGTCGAAGAACTTTTGTTTCATGGCTGGCTGAGCTTTATGCGGAAGTTGTTGCCGTAAGCATACTTATAATTCAGCAACTGACCTCTGAGGAGGACTCGGAGGAATTTTTTTTGAAAGAGTAAACTTTGGTCAGAAAATAAAACATTGAGGATTAACAGTTTTCTACAGCTATATGCAATAAGCATCCAATTTTAAATTTCATCCTATTTTCATGGTGCAACCTTTTGTTCCAGACTTTTTGCCTTTGCAAGCTTTTTACCCTGTTGTGTTAAGTATTTGAATTGAGAGAACCAATTATTAAGCGATTATTTTTGTGACAAAAATTCAAGCAGCAGCCACAACAATGCTGAATGCCACAACATGATTCACCTCCTCAGTATTTAGTTTGCAGTGGTATTATTTGGTATTGGTATTACACACTTGAGCAGCACGTTATGTGGTCAAATTATTCTAGGACGACATGTAATCTCCTCCTGACTTACATACTTGACGGTAATAAAACGGTTAAAACCATTACAAGAGATGCATGACAATCCCGAAATAGGGATTTTTTTGTGCAAAAAAACACTGGCAAATCGTTACAGTCGGAAAATCTTGCTAGTGAAGAAGATGAGTCGTTGAGGGTCGTGCACGTACCTACAACACAACAACAGAGTATTATTGTTATACTGCTTAAAATCTTATCTATGTGCACTACTACAACTGCAAGTATGGTTTATGGTTTTATGAGCGTCTATTTCTTTCCGTGTCATTGCATTTGGTTTGCAATAAAGAAACGAGAACGTGTAGCAGTATAATATTTAGCATTTATAATGCTTATGCGTCTACCATCTTCTTAAATAATCGTAAAACTACAAATTGTTTTCTCCCTCCTCCTCCCTTCTGTCAGCACATTAATGCTTGTTCTTTGTAATAATAATAATATTTTTAAAACATTTTTTTGTGTCAGTTGTATCATGTTTTATTGTCGCACGAGGTTATCAGAGTCTAATCTGTATACTGTGTAGAGGTAGACCATATAGCATTTATCCATTCATTCAGTCATGCGGTTGTGCTGCTGGTGGTCTCGGTCTCTCTCCGCTTGCGGACTTTTTTGGCTAGCGGGTTTCAAGTAATTTACTTTAATTACCAGTCTTGTACACACAAAAAAATTTCATGTGATGTTATCATGATTATCATCATCATCACCATTCACCACCACCATCAATAGGGATGGGTATATTATATCATATCATCATTATGGTGCGATGGTGTAGTTTAAAAAGGGCATTAAGGCTTCATTTTGATATCCTGCCTTGTTCATTACTTGAAAAGATTTTTTTTAGTAATAATGAGATTCTTTCCTTACCCCTGAAGAAGTATTATCATTCGATTCAAAAGAGGAGACGGTGATGATGAGAAGGAGTTGAATGCCCTTCTTTTGCTGCTGCACTAGCAACAACAGCAACAGCGTTTTTATTTCTGGCTCACTGTTCCTTCACAAAACAGCGCATTACGTGTCGAAAATACATCTTTCTTCTTCAAATATAACAAAAGTAAATGTTGCACTAGGAGATGATCATGCTGATGATATTATAGGCATATGTGCATTCTTCATCATCATGAAGATCGGATATGAGCATGTATGTATATTTTGCACACACACATTCAGATTTTCAGATTAGCTAAACAAGAAGCTCAAGCTGTTGTTGTGGAGTAAAATGGTAGCGGTGATGTTTTGTTGATGATAGAGGTAATGATGATGAGGGAGCTGACGTTGAAAAGGTGAATAGTAGTAAAGTAACTGCTGTTATCATTTTATTATTGTTATCAGTGTTAGTGCATCGCTGACTTGGACTTGTGGGCATAAATAGACTCCATACTAAAAACGCTCTTGTAACACGTTGTGGTCTATCCTCAACAGTGAATGGGCAGAAGGATCCGAGAGGTGGAGTGATACTGTGTTGTTCCGAATGACCGAATCGAACAAGCAAAATGAATATAAAACGATGATTAAAATAGGTTTAAAAAACATCCGAATTTCAAAAGCGTCTGCTGATGATGAATTTGCCCATATGGTTTGCTGCTTTATGCCCGTATAAATTTATTCCAAGGTAGTCATTTTCATCGGCCGCTGCACTGCGAAATAATAATAATAAAGTTGATTTGGTGTTGAAGAAGAAGAAGAAGAAAAACAGTGATATTGCTTATTAAACGGTCTAGGCATTCTGCTGATTTTTTTTATATTCACTTTATACGTCACTGACTGACCAACAAGCAACGGCAAGCTTTTGAACTGAAATTGTTAGCGGAACTAGAGTTGTTAGGTTTGGCTGGTATTGAAGCAGAGAATTTTTTGTCGGATGCCGTAGATTCGTGTTTACAAACTTGAATGAAACTTGTTGTGAAAAAATGCACGCCTTTGGTGAGTAATTTTACACAAAGTTTTTTGGTAAAAGTGGTTCATTGGTATCCTATTAAAAGATGAGCACAATGGCTTCGAGCAACACTTGAGGATTTTTATTACTAAAATAAATAAATAATTAAACAATCAGACACCGTAAAGGCTTAAAATGATATAACCAGGTTGTAATTTCAAACTTTGAAAGTTAATGGCTGGTCAAAGAGTACAGTTTTTGGGCTATATAAATAATTTAGGGAAGTATCAAAATTGTAAAACTGTAGTAGAAGGTTTTGTCAATCAAATTTTTGAGCATTAATTTTCATCATAAACAATCACACTGCAAGGGAAAGCTTATCATTTACATCGGCACACGCTTATCTTCAACACAAGTGCACACAATACAGAAAGCTTAATCCAAGTAACTTTCTCCACGAAAGAAATAGCACGGACTCTTGTAATTAGCAGCTTAAAGTACAAAGAAAGGCACTCTTAGCAGCACTCCTGTGATTCCTGTGCATTTTGTTTCCTTTCCTCTCACCAGCGTAATCACAGCAGTGTTTTGGGGCAAACTGCAAAAGTAATGAAGTTCTTGCACTTTTTCTGTTCTAAACCCATTTAGTATTTTTTCGTTTCTTCACTCTGCACAACATTTTATGACAAAATTATATCCAATGATTTTTCGCACTTGTCATCACCAACAAAACAATGTTTNTGACAAAATTATATCCAATGATTTTTCTCACTTGTCAGCACCAACAACGTTTTACCAGAGCACTTAATAATTATCTAACCATTTTTAAATGGAAAATGACACGGTACATCAGTCACCACAAAACCTCGTTTTGATATGCTAGTTTATCGAGGCAACCTAAAAGTTGACATTGCAAAGCGTATATTTGAGTAGGCACCATCTCAAAAGCAAATGTTTAAACTGTCTTTAATATCACTGAATAATAGCGGCGGTAGTAGTGGTGGTGCGAAATCCTAGGTACGACTCACTACAAGCTCACTTGCAAACTGCTACCGTACTATTTCAACAATTGAATTAACTTGTTGAAAATAAACTGTGCAGCGTCCTTCCTTTTCTCGCCATGCTACACTTGCTTTAGCGCTTCTACTACACGAAGCAGCAGCAGCTGCCTCAGCCAAGATGATTTGCTACCGTACTATTTCAACAATTGAATTAACTTGTTGAAAATAAACTGTGCAGCGTCCTTCCTTTTCTCGCCATGCTACACTTGCATTAGCGCTTCTACTACACGAAGCTGCAGCAGCTGCCTCAGCCAAGATGATAAGGGTCTGTCTGACTGAATCAAAAGAAGCGTCATGCAATAAACAGAGGAATCGCTTGTTGCTCTGTTGCTGCTGCTTCAAGAAAGAAATCCCTATCCGATCCCTACAGCCAGTAGAATATACAGACAGATCGACGAAGGAATTCGCATTTTTTGGTTTGCTACACTTGCTTTAGCGCTTCTACTACACGAAGCAGCAGCAGCTGCCTCAGCCAAGATGATAAGGGTCTGTCTGACTGAATCAAAAGAAGCGTCATGCAATAAACAGAGGAATCGCTTGTTGCTCTGTTGCTGCTTCAAGAAAGAAATCCCTATCCGATCCCTACAGCCAGTAGAATATACAGACAGATCGACGAAGGAATTCGCATTTTTTGGTCCCTGCATTGTTACAGCTTCTAAAAACTTTTATGAAGCAGCAGTGAGCATGGCATATTTAGCTAATAAATGGTAGAAAATAGTACCTAAATAAAATACCAGCGTAAATAGTACATTTTTATTATTTTATATATTTACGTATACACGTAACAATACCAAGACCTATTCTAACAAATTTATATTCCCCGTCTATGTCTGTTGCTGCTGCTGTTATTGTTGTGTACGATACGTTTTTCACGTGTGTGGCTGCAACGATGATGATGATGATCTTCGTCATCATAATAAAAATCATCTTCGTGGTCTTATCTTGCATTGCTGAAGCCAACTAGGAATACGAAATGAACGGATCTTTTACTGCTGCTGTCAGCTTGAATTGAGCACCCAAAAAAGTGAAGATTGCTAGAAAAAAAGTAGAAAATTGTATCAATGTGTCGGTACAAGAGTTGTAGTTGAAATTGTGCAAACATCATACTTTTACAAATAATTTCGATAAATCGTTGCGTTCTTTTCTCTAAAGGAGAACAATGCAATTTTTGAGGTGTATTAATAACAAGCACAACATGTGTACAAAAGGAACAAGAGTAAACCAAACCTCTTCTCCCGAGCTGAGAAATAAGAATACAGGCACACAAAACTGCTATTATTACATTAGGGTTAAAAATGAGATTCTTTTTTCGGCTTGTTCATTTTTGTGGTTTTTTTCATTCACCCTTATTATTTGTTGATTCAGTCCTGAGAGAGATTTATATTGCTTGATTTGATATCAGATATTTCTGATGATACGCATGTTCATCCATCAGTGTTTTACTATTGCACAGGAAAGTAATCGGAACAATCTTGTTGTACCATCTTTTAGGTTATCAATTCAATAATATTATTAATGTAAACGAATACATTTTTACTCTATATCGACCCATAAATCAAGTGCATTGTAGCTGGGATAAGCTTTTTGAGAATTACGTAGGTATTTTTTTAAATATTGCAAATTGTTGTTCCATTTAAAAAAAATCGTCGCATTATCTTTTCCCGTCAATGTTATCAGTTTATAGTTGGACGGACGTTTGTTTTATTGCTTTTGTATCCATAATTTAATTTGTAGTGTTTGCAATCGTAGTAGTACAGTTTTAAATAAAAAGGTAAATCTTTTTCTGCTTTTTAAAATACGACATTTATTAGATATAATCTGTGACATTTACCCATGTGAAATGGCCAAAATGATTTGCATATTATTGTTTTGCATATCTCCCGCACTGCATGAGCATCTCAGACTCAGCAGAATTTTTTACATGCAACTTTGAGTAGAGCAAAAAAAACATTACATTTTCTTGTTATTATTAGGAACCACCACCACTACTACTACGCTACTAATCTACTTTGAGAAGACGAAAGAGAGGTTTTGAATAAGAAGAATGCAATAATGTGATCCAACTTTTATACCAACATGTGTCATTTTCACCACCACTAATGATTGTAATCTAACGGTAACAATAGTGGAATTGTACGCAAAATGATGTCGCTGCTTGCTCCAACAATTAAATAGAAATATGTAGGTACATAAAGTAGGGGAATCTTATAAAGTAATCCATATGCTTTATCGTCATATTATTAAACTGCGTTAAAATCCTCTCTTTTTTCAATCTGGCATGGCGTCGTCGTGCGGTTAAACATGCGTCGCGCCTGTAAAAATTCAAAACTTTGTAATAAAATATGGATTTCTATTTTTGTTGTGGTCAACGTGTCACAGCCAATTCACGTTGTTACAGGCGTAATGCCACACGGCTACGTGGTAGTACATACTATGTAACTGATTCTCTGCTACAAACTATTAACGTTTTTAATGATGTCACTTTAATACATCTTGCTGTCGCATCTTGTATTTTTCTCAATTTTTCACTTGCATTAACCAGAGACTGCAAGAATGTCGTCGTGCGGTTAAACATGCGTCGCGCCTGTAAAAATTCAAAACACTGTAATAAAATATGTATTTCTATTTTTGTTGTGGTCAACGTGTCACAGCCAATTCACGTTGTTACAGGCGTAGTACCACACGGCTACGTGGTAGTCCATGCTACTATATAACTGATTCTCTGTTACAAACTATTAACGTTTTTAATGATGTCACTTTAATACATCTTGCTGTCGCATCTTGTATTTTTCTCAATTTTTCACTTGCATTAACCAGAGACTGCAAGAAGTTTTTCTTCCGAAAAAAAATTTGACGAAAAATCCCTATTTCCTACTTTTCGTATCCCATAATACTTTATTACGCAGTGATATTAGTTAAGGGTGTTACACGGAATTGAAGAGTTGTCTATCGTTCAAAAAATGAATCAAAAATACGTTTCGCAGTTTACTGAAAATACTGAGCACGCAATAGAGAGAGAGCACACCGTTTTCTGATAGCGACAAAAAAGGAAGAAAAATGATGGCGGTTGTGCGTGGTGGTAGGTAATCTGGCAGTAGGTACTGGTGCTCATATGTATAAAATAACTTTACTGATCGCTGACTTTGTATATTTAACAGTACCCCAAAAAGGGGAATTTGTATGAACCTGACATTAAATTAAAATAGCAAAGAAAGGTGATACCTTACCTTCTGCTCTGTTCTACACACACATTGTTACAAACTGGCAAAGAAAGTTTTTTGTCTTTGACATGAAGGTTTTAGCGACATGCTAAGCAATTAAAACATCTTCATTGTTGGCCCAATTCAATGCAACTCGAGCGCAAATGATAACAAAAAGTGGCGAGAAAAGTGCTTCTCTGGGTTGGCTGGCGTGGTTTACTACAACTAATACTACTACTTACTACTTCTTTGCTTACGGTTTGTTCTTTTTATGGGTTCACTCATTATGATAGTTTTTCTAAAGTTATAATTATTATTATTATTATTATAAAGCTGTGATGATGATGGTAATAATAATGATCTTTATATATATTTAGTATCATCATCACAGGCGTTTTTTTTGGCTTGTTAGCTTGTTGCTACTTGAACGAAAAGCAGTGACTAGGCAATTTTAATTTTTCAGGAAAGTGGATTCGTTTGTATTTTGCACTGCACTCGTCAGCAGCATAAGACTACTACAACTAATACTACTACTCACTACTTCTTTGCTTACGGTTTGTTCTTTTTATGGGTTCACTCATTATGATAGTTTTTCTAAAGTTATAATGTTATTATTATTATTATTATAAAGCTGTGATGATGATGGTAATAATAATGATCTTTATATATTTAGTATCATCATCACAGGCGTTTTTTGGCTTGTTAGCTTGTTGCTGCTTGAACGAAAAGGAATGACTAGGCAGTTTTAATTTTTCAAGAAAGTGGATTCGTTTGTATTTTGCAGTGCACTCCTCAGCAGCGTAAGACGAGTTTATGTAAGAAAAAGGAGCTGCATTTTAAAGACTTTTTTGTTGCTGTACCTATCTCGGTTGGATTTGGCTGCACAATATTAGCATTTTCGTTGAGTTAATCTTCGACGGGTGGTGAGATGAGTACAGTTGCGGAAAATCAGTTTTTTTGCCACTTCTCCTCAGCATGAATCTATTAAGAAAATGGCATTTTCCGTTTACAAGAGAAAATGTTGATCATGTGTTCATCCTCCTATTATTATCTCCTTTTTTACATTTAAACACATTCATACTTTTACACTTTTGGAACGGACAGTCATGTTAAGTCATCATTATCATCATCATTCATCGTCACCACACCACCATTTCTTACTTAACAGTTTCACAAACATGTCGTTGATTTATCAAGGATAGTTATAAAAAAACATACATAACTGGACTCTGTGAAGGTAGGACAGGCCAAAATAAAATTGAATTTTTAAGCTTTTTTTCAAAAAAAGTTATTTTCTGCCTTGATTCTTGAATGTGTATAAACCAAACCCAACCAGACTTTTTTAAAAATAAATGTGGTAGTAATAATAAATACGCCATATGAAGGTTGGTTGTTCAATTTAAATAAAATGTCGATTCATTTTACTTTTTGTGCTCTTAAAGTGTTCTGATTCTTCCACTCCTAACTGCATTAACTGCCATTCATAAAATTTTATAATATGCTTTGGAGGCACGGTTGTACTGCTGGGCTAAATTATACGCAGACATATCAAATTAAGTGAATTGCAAGAGAAATTGTTGATCAGGACAAACAAAGTAAATGTTGTCAATTACTATTTGATTGTTGCTAAATTATGAAAATGGGTTAGTAAAGTAACTACCTTCATGTATATAAAAACAGCAGACACAACAAACCGTCATATTGCCGAATTGAAGTAGATAGAATTGACAAAGCGCATTAAATGACAAAGCACTGTGCAGTGCCACTATATATATTGAAGCACGTATCCATTCTGAAAGATTTATACCATCATTTTACCAAAGTACCTATGTCTTTTTTCAAATGTGACCGTGATTCTCTCTCTGTCTCTCTGTGTTGGTGTTACTTGTATGTATTTATTGTTATTTAGCATCATTTAAATCAATTTTTAATAATTTTCAACTTGGTCAATGAAAATTGGCAGCAGCAGCATCTTTTGTTTAGTTGATTTCATGCACATAAATTAAATTGCATTTGCGACTCACTATCAGAAGAAATCGGTTGAAATCACAATTAATCGCTAAATATTATAATTATAATTCGAGTTACTACCACTGATGCACTGGCATGCTATGCTAACAGTCATTATGAGTCACTGATTAGTTTTTAATTAGTGGAAAAATAGGCTCTTGTTGCGAAATGATAAAGATTCTTCCTTTCAATATTAGGTAATGCAATAATAAAGCTGTATAGCTAATTATTTTTTTACCTATTTATCCCGTGTTTTCTCATATGAAGGATAAAACATCAGAGTCAAGGTTATTTTTTGGATGGTTTTTTTCTGAGAAGAATCAATCAGCTTTTCATCTCTCTGTAAACTTTGTTTCAACTTTCTGCAAAAAGGTGTACCGAGATGCGCGTATGTGTAGATACGCGGTTACATTTACTACAGATTACTGTATTGTCTAACTGTAATTATTCATGACAAATGGAAGAAAGGGTCAACCTCCAATACGTCACCTGCAACGGTGTTTGTGCAAGCTTGCTTTTTTATAATCCACTGAAATAAGTAGTTCCGAATCATTGCGTCCGACATCCTTGCTGGTACATTAAGAGTAGAGGTTTTTTTAAATGTTTCATTCCTAAAAGCCATTTTTGTTTCTTTTCATTCATGCAAATTTACAAGAATTCAATTAGTGCCGATAAATGGAAGCACGCGCAACCTTTTTGTAATTCTAGG
>JAANSP010002411.1:0-12862 GCA_036850745.1 Homidia socia | reverse complement strand
AACCACCAGCATCACCACCAACTAGCATTTTAGACGGATAGAGTTTAGAATGACTGCAGTAAAAAAACTTTTGAAAAATATCACAGCCACTGGATTCTACTCTAGACTGAAGCTGTTCTTGGTAGCATATATGCAGCTAATAAAAAAGCATATCATCGTGCCTTTATGCAATTATTTTTGGACGTGAACGTGAGATGCCCTTTGAAACTTTCAGCTTTTCTTATTATTTTGATGATGCACTGCATGTATGCGTATCTGAAGGGTTATTGCTGTTGGCCTGTATTTCAATAATATCGTCTTTTTCCCTACTTTGCTTTCTTCGGCTACAAACAACAAAAGCAAATGTATTCACCCTTTTGTGTATCTCTGCATAAATTTTTCGTCCTGTAAAGTAAAGCCGTCAGGATCAAAAGTAGGGAAGGTCATGAGATGAATTCGCAACACAACAGAAGCATATTTTTTGTGGAGCATATTGCAGTGAGCTTTCCTCAAGTTAACTAAACATAAGAACAGAACAGACATCACCTTGCTACCCTTTTCTCAAGCCCAGTACTCAGAGAAAGAAATAAAGAAACGCAATACATTTTTCGGAATGGTCTTACTTATTTTCCCTTTCACAGCATAAAAGCTTGACTGGAAGAAAACAACAACAAGAGTTTTAAATTCTGATTTTTTCCTTTTATTTCCAGGTATTCATGCCTTTCCTTCTCTTTACATAACAACTGGATTCTTACAAAAATCAACCTCAATGGGAAAGAGTGATACATGTATACACATTAATTTTTACCTATCACGTTACCTTTTGTCGTCGTCGTCATGCAAGTGAATATAGCACTTTTCCTGCCATGTTTTTGACACGTTCGTGGTGATAGCAAAACAACAATAATAATGGCAAATTATTCTATACGGCCAACTTCATTCTCTCACACTTTTTGTATTAATATATTTGCTGTGGGTTCTGTTAATTTATGTGTCATCATCATCATAGATAGTCAATCGTCATCATCAACGTCCATACGCATAGCCACTAGCCAGTATATTTTTATTATCAGCATCAGGAGCATACAAAATTTAAGAAAGCATTCATCAAATAAGCAATTCTTCTGTTATTTTTTAGCCATATGGCACGTGTTCCTTCATTTCCGGATAAGTCTATATACCCAGATCATCTGGAGAATTAACGGAACGACAGATTTCTCCACAAGTGTTGCTATATAATAGACTAAGCTTGTCACCATAATTACCATATTTAATCATCAGCTATACAGTTCATTGTGATTATTATTAGGTTTGCTTAGATTTTCATGTGATATTTATATCAGGCGAGGAAAAGTACAACAGCTAATAAGCAATTTTCTTGTACAATATTTGTTTTCTTTGGAGTACTTGTAAGGTTTATAGGTAGGGACAAAAAGTAAACGTGCTGTGCAGGTGATTACTATTCTTGGTAATAATTTCAGAATGAATTACTCCCAAGAAAATGATAATCGAGCAGAAACTTTCACTTTTATTTAGTTCACGGTGCGTAGACATTTTCGCAACCGTTTCAAGTTTCCACGTGCGTAAACACACAAAAGTTTATTTTTCCGCTTTGAAAGGGTATCGCCTTTCCTGCTTTTACGTTCCCTTTCATCTCCGTACTGGATTTCAATTAGAAAATGCGTGCGTGCGTGTAAGTGTGTGCGTGTATGCGTGCAGGCTACAAGGAATTCAGGGCACGGTGTATAGCCACGTTCATTGTTACACATGAAGATGATTAGAACTGAAATCTTAGATTACTTTTTCAAAGCATTTTAATTTCAGGAAATAGTATTCTCAAAGAAACTTGTTGTTCTCTTTGTCCATCATAGTTTACATTCTAATTATTATTCAGGGAATGGGAAAGGAAGCTTTGTGTGGGTGGAATCGAAACAATGAATGATTTGCATGCCAACTATTCCAAATTGAATTCATAGCACAACAACGGAGTCGGAAGTGGATTCGTACTGTTTTTTGGCTTGAGACGACAGATTTAGTGAATCAGACATATGTAGAGATGTACATACACTTAGGTGGGCTTGTATTAAAAACCACTGTTCTCCTTGTGAGAGGATAAAAAGACAACTTGAGTCATTGGGTTAGTATCACATATTTACACATGCCTATTCTAAAAATGGTTAAAGATAGGTTGATACTATGTATACTACGCAGCGTAGTCTTTGCTCATCAATTTGCGTGCAATATCCATTGTTGCACCGTCATGCTATTATGCACACATACACAATGGAGTTCAGACGATATAAATAGCTCGTCGCAAATTGAGAAGCCGAAATTTAAGCTGAGGATTGACATTTGATAGACCATTCCAATACTATTTACGTCCCTGGGAACCTTTAATACAGATCTTGACCTTGAGTGTGGACGAACGATGAACTCTCACTCGAATTGGTTATAAATAGTTACTCTTTTGCTCTCAGAGTTGTCTGAGAAGAAAATTGGTACAATTGTCTGCTGTTGCTAGTAGTAGTACTTTTCATTCAATCTACTCTTATTTACCACGATTCTGGTAATGAATTGTATAGAAATTGCAGTTTTTGACAAATAGCTAGTCAAATTAAGTAGAAGTTACACAAGGGCAGAGTCATCATTGTCACACTAGAATACATTTCTGTAAAATATGTGGTATTCATTTCTGAACGCCGTCACGTCATCATACGGGCGAATCCATCATCAACATGGCTGCGTCATGTACAAATATAATGAAATTGAGTTACCGTAACTACGAATTACCACGTCATCCATCTATATTCTTTTGAGTTTAGCAAACGTTTAACTTTAGTATTGAAATTTTGGATTAAAAAGCAGATAAGATATTTTTATTTAAAGTTCCCACAACTTTTGCAGAAAAAAACAAAGCAAACTTTGTAATTTGGCATGAATGAACCTGTTCTAGCGCATTTAACTTTTTTGAATTGTTAATGCTCCATTTTTGCAAATTAAAATTTCTCGCATTTTATAATCTCCCACAAAGTCAGATCTGCCTTTTACATTACCATGTTCCAGTTACACTTTCAAGCATAGAGTTGACTAGAGCATGTCAATGCAAACAAACGAAAGTGTCCATAAAGTAGCATGGACGTTATGCATTCCGAATCGTGTGTTTACATGAAAATGATGAATGTCTGTATTTGCGTACTCTACTGCGTAAATACACACAGGGAATTCTCAGAAATTGGGGAATCACGCACAGTGCCTCATGATGAACCTCTGTAAAATAATTATGGAGCTAAACAGCTCTCAACCGACCGACACACTTTATTTAAATCGCCAATATTGTTATTAGATTAGCATTTGCCATATGGTTTTAATTTTTTACCACGCTTATGATGGTTTAGCCTACTAATAGCCAGTTCATGCTACTTCCAGCAGACGTAGACAAGGCATCATTATATAAATGGTTAGAGAAGCGGGAAGCCATTGCAATATGGCATGGAAAATGTAAAGATTAAAGGTTACAGAAACAATTCGCAAAAGTTGGTGGGAATAAAAGCCATGAGTCTAAAACTTAACGCAACACAATACAATAAGGATACACTATAAAAATGTTGAGCGTAACAGAGAGAAAGCAAGGAAAAAGGGGAAAGTTAATGAATTTTGAAGCTGCAGTAGCATCAGTCATTAAAATAAATTTGTTTGCGAAAAATAAATTTTCGTTCACGCTTTCTATAGAAGCAGGTGTGAGAAAGTGGAAAAATTCCACGTGAACAATGCAATGGTTATTGTCTCTTGTCATTTTTGATAAAAACAAAATGTTAAAAAATACGAACCTGTGTAAAAACCAATTCTATTGAAACAAAAGAAAAAAGAAAACTCACAGAAACTTGTTTTGTTGTTCAAAAACATATGCATATATTATAATATAGTGTTGATGCTGTAACTATTGCCTTTGCATGTTATGCTTCAAAAAATCATTTTTCGAATAACCTTTGACTTTTCATGTCCACCTACTTCTTTGCTCATAAATAAAAAAATACACATACATAATATCTTTGTTTTATTTTCCATCTCGTCACTTCAAAAATCCTAAAAATTACAGGTGAGCGGTGCAACTGTTGGCAAATTCACAACTGTTGTTTACTTTAAATGATCTGACATAATCACTAACTCTGGCCGACTAGATTAGTCGAAGTAGCTTTTGGAACGATCTTGAACTTTTATTTTTAGCCTTCCTAAATAGGGAACCTGACCTACTAAAACCCACATCCACATCCACAACCTAATTTATTTTAAGCTACAAAAAAATGGCTAAGTTTACAAATTAGCAAAATCTGATTTTCATAATTACCGGATTTTCATAATTAAAATATGTAACAAGTAGTTGTGGTTGGGAGGCAGTATTGTACTTTAGAATGTTTGTGGGTTTTAGCAAGTTCCTAATTTTTTGTAACTGGGCCGAACAATGTTTGTTCTTCTGCTTATTTGTACGCCAAAAAGCTTCTGCAGTTACGCCGGAATCATTGCTCGTTTTCATAAAAAAAATTCAAATTTTATAAATGAAAACCTTCATAATCATCCATCATCAAATAAGCCGCTTCGAATAATCGTTTCTTCAATGTCTTTGAATAGTAAAAATATGTAAATTTTGTACCGCTATAAGAAGGAAAGTGCAATAACACATCTCATTTTTTAATAGTCTCGTTATTTTTTTTGGATGGAATTGATTGGCCGATAGCAATGATGCCTTTGTCTCTTCTTCCCACTCGATCCCTTTTCAACTTTGTCAGTGTGTACGCAAAAACAGCCTTGTAGTGTCATCACTCGGCAAATCGTTGTAAAACATGCATTCTGGTCTGGTGAAAATAAGTCGGTAGGTAGAAGAAGCCTTTTGGAAATAAACTCGATTTCTACCACCAGATGTCCACCTTGTTTGTTTCTCTGAATCTAAACCTTCTCCTAAAGAGAGTCTATGTGAACTCAGTCTGTAATTCTGAGTCTGTTTTTATCTCTCTACTCTTTTCCTACTCTCCGAGAGGACCATGAAATTACCAACCACTGCATATTTAATATGGTGAAAGTATTTCCCCAAGTCTGTTACTTTTCCTTCCTTTGACAGCCCGTGGTAGTCGTACGGTGGTGGTATATCACCGTCCGACATTTGACTGACAATCATCCACGCAAAGAAATCTGTCAGCTAAACAACTTTTTGCCGCCTACTTATTTATCCAACTTTTATGATGTGTTTACAACGAGCCCGTCATATCCAATGATTCCTTGGCGCACAAAATGCATTACTATTACAAGTGATTTCTTAATATTCATTTAAACTTTCGCCTTCACTTGCAGTTATTCTTGCGTACAGCAAATAGTGCTTGCTTCCCAGAATCAGAAAGTAGATCAAAGTATATTTTCTACGTTAAAAGTGACTGTCAAAATATTTAAAATGATACAAGCAACATTTCAATTCACATTCCACCACCAAATACTCGCCAACATGCTCTACTCTGGCGGACATTACTTATGTCATATAAACCATGCATGATTAAACACATACCATATCATCATCATCATTAAATATTGATTTTTCTTTCAAAAAACCTCATTTCTACTGTACCAGGCGAGATTCTCCGGATGAGCATTATATGAATGAATACTACGACAATGTGACAAGTTTCACCTTTGGCATTCTGTACGAAATAACTGACAGCTTTTAAAATGGACAAATATTACAAATGATATGTACAGCAAAATGTCAAAATATTTCCAGCGGCGAGTATACACGAAATCTCCATTCATTATCATTGTGCTCCGCTAAAAACAACGATTGTTTTCAACTACCAAACAGGTTTCCCATTTACATCATGCTGTGCGACTGTAGTAATCCCAAACTGATCAAAGTTCCTTTCATCCACGCGGATAGGTTTTCCTTGCCATCCATTGTTTCAACTTATCTCTCTTCTCAACTCCCACTTGCTTTCCGAAAACAAATTCTTGCTCGGTAATAAAAGCAACAGTGGCAGTAGTTTTAGTGGTAGTAGAAGTAGTGTATCCACAATACAAATCATGTTCGTTCCTTTTCATTTGTTCCTGCACGTTAGTCACATTGTGAGTTTTTGGAAAAGTCCGTGTCGCCACACAACTTTTACAACATGTTATTACTATACAGCAACAAAATGAATGGTAAATAAATACTTGAACGAAGTGTTATAATATATTTATTATTAATATCTGTAATGGTGAAGATGGAGAATATGGTGGTGACGGTGACTATGCTTTTTCAGCTTTCTAGACAAACTTCAAACAATGCAAGTTGACTAGAGATCTCATCCAGTTTTTTTTATTATTACTATTATTATTGGAGGAGAAAGTCACATGTATTTCTAGTTCGGGACAGGAATTCCCAGGGTGATATTCTCTGTGTTTGTTCGCTTGTACAACTTCTGGTAAAAGAAGTCGGCTGTACAAGCAAATCGTGGCTGCAAACAAAATATATGACTGGTAATAATCTAATGGTTTTTGCTATGAAAAATATGGTTACGGCAACTGTTTTTTTTCAAACCGGTTTTACATGCTCAGGTGAGTGAATGAAAAGTACGTAATGAAAGTATACAAGCTTTTTTATTTGTACCAACCCGTGAAATCCAAAGAATTGCTTTTGGAGGCTTACACACACACCTTCAGTTTCTATATCCTATATTATGTTTTTGTCAAAGATTGTACAAATGATAATGTGCATCGCATTGGCTTTTCAATATTAAGATAAACTAGACAGTGTATGGAGCGATATAGATCATATAATATGCTACCATAATATCAATATGCTACACGCTATTTATTTTAGGATGAACGGAATGTGTTATTCAACTTAATTCAACATAACCAGCTACTTGTTCTCCAGCGATTCCTATCCATTACCTCGAAAAGCCATTGGCGTGGGACACCACCACTTCTCCTTCCACACAAAAGTCCGTATGGACTCATAACAGTCAGATCAGCAATAAGCCCTTAAAGAATTTACGGCCCTTCCGGGTTCCCTGGCGCGCTAGTTTTGACAAACGCGGTTTTCTCGCTTGCTCTCAAAACCGTCCCTCTCTTTTTTCCATTTTTNCAGCAATAAGCCCTTAAAGAATTTACGGCCCTTCCGGGTTCCCTGGCGCGCTAGTTTTGACAAACGCGGTTTTCTCGCTTGCTCTCAAAACCGTCCCTCTCTTTTTTCCATTTTTTCCTCCAAATTCCCTTCCTCTCAATCCCTGCGTTTCTCTCCTTGGAAAAGTGCAAACGGGAGCATTGTGGTAGTAAAGTAGCTGTACAAGTAGCACCACTAGTGGCTACATATATTCTTATATTGTTTTTACTATTATGCCTTCCAAAATGACTGAAAGGAGGAAGAATGAGTGAGTAGTAGTAGTAGCACAGGCAGTCAGAGTAATAATAATAATAATATATACTGTTGCATAAAACTCTCTGGGTCTCTAGGTGGAATAGTGGTTTTGGTTTTCTGGATGGAATGGAGTGAAATCCGTTTCGTTTTTGCCAACTCATGTGTTTGCTTGCTTAAGGTTCCAGTTGAGAGAAATAGGAATGGAGTTTTTGCTTCCTCGTCATCCTGTCGGGCCTCGTAGCAAAGTAGCATTCCTCTTAGGAGCACCTAATATTTCCAATGATGACCGTCATAAAATCGGGCGAGTGTCATTTCCGAATGTGATCATGAAATTTCCTTCATCGCTCTCACATTATTTTAGCATCCTCCTCCTCTCCGTTTTCAAGACACCACACATTCCGACAAAGATAAACATAACATACCATTGGGAGGCAAGTACGCTTTTCGCCTAGTCGAACTGATGCAAAAACTGTCGTATTATAAAAAAAAGTACACAACGAATGAACGTCTCTCTCCCTTACACTCTCCCAAATACAACATCCATTCAATTCCATAATAAAAAAACAACAGCAGCAGAAACTAAAACCATGATGGTAACGGCAACCAACATGATGATGATGATGACATTCGCCAGCACCGCTACTAGTGTGTATGGCTGATTGTTAGCTGTTGTGTGTACATGCATGTGTTTGTTTGTGTGCGTGTTATTTCTTTAAAACTAAAACCAAAGTAGTAATGATGATAGTCATAAAACGCTGCAGTGGCGATGGTTGCTAGTTGAGACGCTAAAATGAAAACAGATATGGCATTACGATAACGACAATAGCGATATCACATATCAACAAAATCTTTCCTTTGGGAGTTGCCTTCTTCTTCTTTTCAAGCCTCTCCCATGCTTTTACCATTGCTTTACGTGCGGAAACAAGGACGAAAACAACAAGCATACTAGTCATCATTATTACCGTTATTACAGAGCAATGTCATGTGTTTTTGAGGGGAAGGGGCTTTGATGCTTGTGCTAGTGGTCTGTCTGTCGATGCAGATTTGGAAAATGCTAATGTCTCACTTACCACCACCACCGCCACCAGTACTAATACAACCACCGATTCTGTGCCAACCTTAAATAGAATTTCGTTGGTGGTGGTAGCGGTGGTGGCGCTGTACTCTTCTTTGTGACAGTCACTTGCTTTTGTTTTCTGCTTCATCTCACCTTCTCAAAAGAGAAAATGAGAAGAAGCTTTGACGTAGACGACGACGATCAACCTTTTCATCATTGTCTATTCTTCGTTGGCTCCCAGTTATCCAATTAAAGTTTGCACATGCTGGATAGAAGAATGTTGCCATGCAGCAGTAATACAGGTAGGTAGAGAGAGAGAGAAAAGAGATGCAACTTTTTACGTCATTATTATTCGCGCTGGCGCATCACGACAATAAACTAGATGAATTGACCCTTAGGCAGTGAAATATTTCGCCATTCAGTGGCAATGTTTAACAAGCTGTTTTATTCATTTTTATTACTACTATTACAGCCTTTGCTCTCTAAACTCATCGTAATGAAAGTGAAGAGTCACCCACTTATTTGTGCACCCCAAATTCCAAAACACACATTTTCACAAATAAATGATGTCGACAATCCAAAAACGCAATCCCAAAAATCCAGCTTTTGGATGGAGCCATGTCTTGCTGAAAGTGTTGTATTTGCGAAATATTATGCTTGTACTGCTGCTTCTGCCTGAAAAAAACATTATTTGCTCAAATTTAGCAACAAAGTTGGAGCATCATCACATCACCACTTGTACTGCATTCAGTGCACTCATTTCATAAATTGTTCATGAGATGAGGCAACTTAATTTCGTATGCACACAGGAATAAATTTTACAGTAGAATGGATTGCATTTTCTGAGCCAATTTAAAATAATGCAATATATAATGCATGTGTGCCCATACTACATGCCACTTTAAAACGTATGTCCTTTTTTATATCAAGAAACATAACAACAGAGGACAAGACACAACATTTAAGCACAACTTGAAGCAGAAAAAAGAAGGCATTTTAATACGCCTAACTAAAAGGTCTGCCCAGACTAAAAAAATCATTTATTGATGATCAGGACAAGGTATATAAAAAGATTGAGGAAAGTTCATACGAAAGTAATAAAGAAAAAGGTATAGGAGGCACGAGATGTAGTATAGACATATAGAGCTCTTCAAACATATTTACATGGGCTAACCCTTTTGTTGCTGGCAAAAAATATCAGTCAGCAGAAAAGAGTAGCATAATATTATGATTTGTTTGTAGCTCTCCAGTTCAGTTTTTTACTACGGAGGCAGAATAGCGTCAGCGGTAGGAATAGCAGTGTCGTCATGGTTCATTCTTGTTGTTATTTTTTCTTCTTTGGAGCCCCAAAGAAGAAGGGAGAAGAGGAAAAAATATGGTAGGAGCAGCATCAGTAGTAGTAGCCTCGACGCAACCATGATGGCAAGTATCCTATATATAAGGCCAATGGAGCAAGAGGTGGTTTTGGTTTGGTTTCCTTTCCTTCCGTATAATACTCTAGTTGAAATATTTATGGAAATTTGTCCAATCAATGGAACAGAAGAAGCGAGCAAGAAAAACATCACTTGGCCTACTACCACACCACTACTCGATATACTAGTACTTTTCCCTTCCTTGTTACTATGCAAATGCAAATAAATTGGATGATAGGAAAAGACTTGTTTGTTTTTTCGCCCTTCCGCTTCTTTCTCTCTCTCTCCATCTGCTTTTTTCTTGCTCTTTGTTTCATTTTCTAGAGACTTGCAAGAGGAGCAAAAAAAGTTTTGAAAAAGTCGAGGATGATGGAACTAATATCTACATGGGAGGAATGAAAAAAATCCATGTATATTTCCCCTCATAATAAATAGGTAGCTAGTCTACCCAAGATGCTGCTCCAAAAACAAGTTTGTCTGTGTCTCATGGTATCCAAACAAATGGAAAATTATATAAAAAAGCGTAGCAGTAGTAGGAGCGGTTGTTGCTGTAGTAGATAATGTATATTTTAACTTTTAAAACTGAATGTTGAAGGCATAGACAAAGGCACTTGAAAATTCCTTACCCGCCTCATCCATCCATTTTTCTCTTGAAATACTACTTTTGTAAAGGCACTGCTACTACTACTACTGCTTCTGCCACTGTTTTCTTCTCCTCTCTGGGATGTGCACGCATTTTTCAAGATTTAATAGCACCAAAGTTATCTTTACAGTTTTTCTTTCATTTTTCTCTCTTCTTCTTCTTCTTCTTCTTCGTCCTTCTCTCCTCTCCTCTACCAAAAAATAACCTACCATGTTTATGCTTCATAATAATAGTCAATGGACATCTTTTCATCTTTCTTGTCTCCGTCTCGCTTTCTCTTTATTTTTCTCTGTAATAATAATGGCACTGCCGACTGCAATTTTGCGTACCTAAACATTTCTCTCTTTTCCAGCCCACATGTACAAACATATTTCAGTCATGCATATTATGTGTGTAGCAGATAAATACATGTCTGTCTGAAAGCAGCCTATTAGTTACTGACTTGTTACTAGTGCTGTATGTGTGGTGGCTGGTGACGATGTAACTAGTCGGGTTGTCGGATTCCACTTTCACTTTTCCTGCAAAGTGGATATTTTCTACGGGAGACTTATGAGTGTTGGCAAGTCGTTGGTTGCTCTTGTTGTTGTTGTTGCTGCTGCTGTTACTCTTCCGAAATAACGTATGCTTTAGCTTTTGAGACATGGGATTCCACAGTAGCAACATTTCCATAATATAAAAATATGCATGCATGTTTATTTATGTACTTTGTAATGCAGTCGCTGGGAAGTAGGGGTTGTGCTAAACGCGTTCCGTTTATAATAATAATATACTGGGCCACCACCACGGAAAAAAGATTGTCTCTTCTGCTCAGCGAGAGTAATCTGGCATATCTGTACACCAAAGTCATCCACCCACATCCAACCAGTATATCAGCACCAGTAAAGCAAGAGAGACACTCAGAGTGAAAGGGAAATGGAGACTTGCTGCTGCTGCTGATGCTGCTACTGCTGCTCCTAGCTTTCTTCGTGCATGTCTCGGAGGGACTTTGTTTTTAAAACATTTTCGACGCAAAAAGTAAAACACTTTTGAGAATGAGCAATTGTTACATGCAAGTGCGGCAGATCATATATAACCATCATGCGAATTTGTAGATAAGCAGAGAGAGAGCAGCACACATGCATATATAACCCTTAAAAATGAATGGCGCTAGAAAAAAATGTATGAGGCTACATTTTTTTGAGGTAGTAGTTTACTTGCTGTTCAGCTTTGTTAGCAACACTAGTAATTTTTAGTAGCAAGTGCTAGTAGCAAGCAATGAGGAAAGGAAAGAGTGTAAAAAAACTTTAATATTTTCCAAGTACAAAACTATGCATGCCTGAATAAAAGAATATTATTATGTGTGCATGTGTATCATCTCTGCATTTTGATGCGTGTACTAGCGTACATTTATAACGCTGCTACTTGTCCTGTTGTTATTACGTTCACGGGGCTGTAAACCATGACTTTGCTGACTTTTCATTTCCTACTTGAGTGTCTTCTCTTATACGCTCGGCGCGTTATTCACAGAAAATGAGGATCCCGTCCCTACTCTGACAAGAACAGTAATATATTTATTTATGTTCAACGTTCCACTATGCTGCTGTTCTTGCTGCTGCATACTGCAACTATGTAACCTCCGAAAACGCTGCTGAGAGGAAAAAACCGTGTAGTTTGTTATTACTACTGTGTACTGTACTACTGCCATGGCTTCACAGCACCACAAAAAACATCAACTATACTGCTTCTACCAACATCATTGGCATGTACTTTCCCTGGTCTCTTTTTTAACTATCTTCTACCTACCAAAACACACCACTTTCCTCTTTTCTCCTCTTCTTTGGGAATATATGCAGTCATCTTCTCTCTATCCTTATGGAATATTCAAAATAATAATAATAATGATAAAAAATGTACAAAATGAGTATACAGCGTTCTTGGGAGTGAAAATAAACTGAATATTCGACGACGAATGCAGTGAATGCCTTTCCCAGACAGGTCATACATATCGGAGAATTCTGATTCATTCATTTTTTTCCTTTATGAAATTGTTCCATACCATACCCTTAATGCCTGTGCAAAAGTTATGCAGAGAGAAATGTAAACGGCTCGTCAGAAGACATGGAGCTGCTGCTGCAGCAGCAGCATTCTATTTTGGATCATTGCAGGGCAGCAAGCAAGACAAAAAGGAAACAAGGTGAAGACGGGATTTCTGCTGCGAGTTGTGTTTTACTATAGCTGCTTCTACTAAAAACAAACGCAAAATACAAATTTATTTATTTTTCCCTTGTTTTCTCCCTCTCTTTATTTTTCCTCTCTGTATTTGTTTATACAGAAGACCTACCACTACGAAACTACTATCACGCATCCTTCTAGTTTTTTTTTCGGTTTCCACGAGCATTATCCATTGTCTTTAT